>JAYXIM010046447.1:0-24000 GCA_037575425.1 Anastrepha fraterculus
AGCAGTTGTCGGGTTTTAATTGCATACCGTTACAGCAAATTAAATTAGAAAACTCCAACGTATGAATAATTATGGTTCTTGGTTTTGTAGTTGTTGTTACTGTTGCAAGTATCGCCAGTGGTAAATTAATAAAGAAAAATCCACCCTATCGAATTATTGCAGGACCAACAGTTGTGCATTGATATGAAATGGCATAGATAGCAAGTTACGGTTAATACATACATCTAGGGGGATTTGCTATACTTGTTGCAATTATGTTGTTCTATATAAATTCACTTCTGCCACTTGAACTTAAAAACTTTAAATCGCCTTAAGAGCGCGCGTGGCTTGCAAGCAAAACCCTGCCTAACAAATAATATAAGTATTGGATTGCATTTAGGTCATTCCTCGACACTAAATAACTTAAACGCAGTACAATTTGTTTAGCTGCGGCGAAACATTTGGTGCAAATATTTTTGCGCACTTAAGCGAAATATGCACTTATAAGGATTTTCTTTAGCAGCATAAATGAGTTTTTTTTTCTTTTGTGTTTTGGTTTATTTTCCTTTTTTTATCAATATTTCGTTTGTTTTTTGGTCATAAATGTTCACTCAAAATTGTGATTATTCGTTAGTTTTATTTATAAATCACATAAATCCCTTAAGGAGGGCAACTACTCCACCCCTTTCAGATTTCCCATTTCCCCCCCCCCCCCCCCGCAACCCCCGCCCCCTTTATAAATTCATTTACAATCTAAAGAATATCTTTCCAATGTTCTAAACTTAATATAAGCCCCTATAAAGTCAGTGAAGTGATGAACGTCGAACGAAAACTTTAGTCACGTTTTTCTCGAAATACTTTTTTTTCCGCGCTGTCGAATATAACTCAGAAAGTAATCAAGATATCAATCTAAAATTTTACACGGATATTCTTTAACATGGCTTTTTAACATTGGCTTTTGCATGTACCTCAAATTTTATAGAAATTATCACTAAAAATATTGCTTCGATCAATTTGTTTATAAGAAAAGTGTAATTTTTTCCTTTTTCTCTTCAAATTTTAATTTTTTGTTTGTTTCGTTAAAAATAGGTAAGTACAAAGCGGAATAACTTATTACATTTTATTGAAAATTTTTTATCTGATTATAAGAGGTTGTACATTCCACAGCGCAAATTAAATTGGTCATATTTGAACAGCTGATTTGATTTTTTATTTCAAAAAAATAATGTATATTCCATTTAAGCATGAATATTAATATGTTATTTATTTTAAGATAATATTTAATGAATCATCTCAGTTATTTGCAAAGAATGATTGAAAAACTCGTTGTCTGGAGGAGCTGCCCCCTTTAAGGGGTTATATACCTTGTGTTGGACTAAAAAATCGAATATTTTTTTATGGCAAATCCTAAAGTACATCATCTTAAAAATATAAATTAAAAAAATCATAAAGATCGGAGCATTAGAACGAAAGTTATAGACCATGGAAGCGCGCGACCTTTCTTGGAACAAGAAGTGCACCCAAAATTTTAGACGCGATTATCTCGAAGTCGTGTTTTTAGAAAATTACCGGTGATCAATATTTATCAAAAACTATTTGACCGATTTGCAAAAGCCTTTTTTTAAATTATTCTAAGTTACAACCTCGTAAATCTGAACGGTTCAATTTTTATAAATTTTTGCTTAGTTCGCTGGAATTAATTTTCTTTTTAACCTTTCAACCCCTCGTTTTTCTGGTGCAAAGCGGTTTTCATATCGAGACAATTTTATTTTGGGTAAATAAACCGTTCAGATTCAGTAAAAAGCATTTTTCTAATATACAATAATCGGTTAATTTTTTTGATTTCAGTTGAGCTGCTCATGCGCTACCGTGATCACCGCAATCCTCTTCTAAAAAACGGCGTTTTGGGGGAGGGGCAACAATCAACAATAAATAATAACATTTTTTAAAATAAAAACACCAAAATGTATTCTTCCAGAGTTTCCCTTCAGTATGATATATGCCTCATTTGAATAAAAGTTCTGAAACATATGTAAAAAAAAATTTGACAATCGTCCATGTTTTCGGACTCACAAGGTATATAACCCTTTAACTAAGAAAAAAACGGATGTCCTTGTAGAATACATCAGGTCATACATATTTTAGTAAATTTAATGCGATGTCAAAAGAAAGTGATTATTTATTTTGCAATTTCAATTATTTTACATAATATATAAAGCAAAGTGTTGATTTTTGTATAAAATTTGTAAAAATTCGGCCAATTTCCGTCAAAATTTCATACTTTTTTCAAGTGTATAATTTTATAGCTCATCAAAGTGCCCAGTAGAGTGCAAGTTGCAACTAGGTCAAAAATCAATTAAAACAAACATTCAAAGCCTAATCTACATTTTTTTTATATGGAAGAAAACACCCAGCACCGTCTGCAGAAAAAATTGTCAACAATCAACACGATTTTGAACCAATTGAAGCTTACACTTTGTTATACCTAAATGCAATGGCAGTTTTATATGGCTATACCTAAAATTTTTCTAAAAATTCTGAGTAAAAGGTTTGAAATTTGAAAAAGTGCCAAATTTTTATATTTTATGCTACAACATAAACGAACTACTTTTTCATATTTTTCTTTTGACGTTGACTGTATATGCACCTGTAAGTGTGCGAGTGACATTTTGATTAACATTTTGAGGCATTAAGAGTACAAATGCTTACTTAAGAAAATCAGTTATTTTACTCTGGTTGAAATTTGTATGGAAATTTTTAAAATTTCATCTTCAGTTGCATACAACTAATCTCTATATTTCTCGTGAATTTCGCACAAAGGGCATATTTTCTTGCAGAAGAATTGACGTAATTATTGCTGTCATCACCTTCGTTTTCATCTTTGCTATTGTCACCAGCAATTTTCGAGTCATTTCAGTCTTAATTTTATAACATAACAGTTGTGCGTGCAGCACTGTTGGGCATTTGATCAAGAAAAATATTCTCGAAATCATCTTCTGAATCCATTTATTAATTTATTATCCCGTGGGAACGCCACACCACAGAGTAGCTTTGATCAGATGTAATGACTTTTTGTGCGTCTACGTCACACGCGGAATTCGGGTACCCCAAAAATGAGGATTTTACTTATTGACGTAACCGCTTAAGGGGTTAGATCTAGTTAGAAGCCCTGAAAAATGAGGTTTTTAAAAAAATTTTCCTGAGAAAACTTCTGAATTAATTGTTTTAAGCCTTTGTACACATATTATGGTAACTTTGAATAATATTTAAAAAAATTTTATTTGCAAGAATAACAGTTTTTATAGCTGCTACAGCAGATTTCCAGGAACCCCTCCAAAAAAAGACGTTTTACGGTGACCACTACATCTCCGAAGTGGATTATCCGAAATGAAAAAACCAAACGGATTTGATTAAAGTATTCTATATTCTTGTAATTAATTGAAGGAATAAGCAAAAAAAAATTTATTGACAAAATGGCGGCTTCTCAAAAAAAAAATCTATTTTTTGGAATATTTTTGGCCTTAAATTGTGTATAAACAAAAAAATGTTTATCGGTTTTAAAAAAGCTTCGATTAAGTACTAGAAATAATAGTTCAGAAGCCGGTGTAAAAATTTCAGACTAACCGGTTTAGCCGTTTCCGAGAAATCGTGGTCACCGACTTTCAAAACACAGTTTTGAGAAAAACAAGGTTAAACGCCGGCCTGCTAATTTAAAGTGCTCTGACGCGTCGTTACATTTATGCGTATAACTTCAAAAATAATCTTCGGAATGACTTGAAATTTTCATAGTGTTTACTTAAATATATGTACATTACAAAAATGAAATAAAAAAAAAATCGATTTTTTGAAAATTCTAACTAAATGTAACCCCTTAAGTGGAAATGCGCCTCGTCGCTTATGATGATGATTCTCGACACAAAATAGTTCTGTTCGTTGTTACGATTGAGAATGACTTGACAGTAATTCACAAGCGACTGACGGCCAGCAGACATTAACTAATGCACTCTTTGCGCTTTGTACGGGAACGTTTGTAAGTCTTTCACTAAAATTCGCTATAGGGTCCGTTTGTTGATGCTTAATTGCGTGGCTCGACGTCTGGGCGATGTTTCTTCGTTCTCAGCGACATCGGAAGCCACAGCCCTGAACGGCTGAACGACAAGCGGCAAAGCCTCTCAAATCTGTTGTTTATTATTTCTAAATGACCATGACAACATATAGGAAAAAATGTACGCGAGTAAACAGTAAATGCATTTTTATTACGAACGATTTGAGGATACGGTTATCTCCCTCTCGAGGGGTAAATTAATTCCTAGTAGGGATGCCTGAAATTTCCCACCCTTGACAATAACCAGAAATCCACCTATACCCTTTAAGCCAACATAAGCCAGGCCATTTCTCATATTCAACCGGATTCATACAGAATTGTCATTGGTAATGGAATTTCTCGGATCCGTATTACCCTAAGAAGCCACCCTAGGATATTGGAATAATATCAAATTCCATAGGTAATCGCATTAGCATACTTACACACATAAGTCTTTGAGATCAAAAATACACCTTTTTTATTCTATTTTAAAATTTATCCGCCCTTGTTGGAAAACCCTATATTTTGAAAACCAAAAGTAAGCACAACCCAGTCCAGAGGCTTACACACTCACGTTTCATTACTACATTCGAATATACTTACTAGGATTGATTTGCGCACTGCTTTGGTATTTTGTCATGTCAACAGCGAAAGCAACAACAATAAAACACTGCATAAGTAATCTAATAAGATAATGTTTGTTATTTGTCAGACTTAAGCATTAGTAAGTGGCATTGCAATTACAATGACAAATATCAAGTGGAAGCGCACATGACGCAATACATATCGAACGGCGTACAGCAATACAATGCATGTTACATATTTACAATAATATCGATGTCGATAAAAAAATACGAACACAAATACATGAAAACTCCTGGAAAGTAATCCAATATCTACATACCATACCATGCGTATATACATATGTAATATGCACAGAGAAAAGCTGGATAGGGAAATACTCCCATAGAATGTGCATGTACGCATTTATTATAAATAAAAGAATGCAAACAAGTTCTGAGAATTTGTATCGATAAGCTTAATAGTTACAACACTACTTTGCAGCCAAAAGTTCCAGATAAAAGCTCCAAATCTTATTTAAAATCGATCACTGAATACATAATTTTTTTGTTTTTTGCCATGCGGTTTTTAAGATATCGCCATTTAAGGATATTGGATTAAATACAAAAAATGGTAGATTATAAAAATTTTTAATGTCCGGAGAATTCGTTAACTTACAAGTGGTGCATCAAATTAAAGATACTCGTAATAACATTTGACATCTTTCATTTACAATTTTTCGGTTAAAATGAAAAATATGAATATATTTACAAACTTAAAAAAATGTGTACTTTTGTTTTGTTTTTTGGTAAAAATATGAAAGTTTTCGATATATTTATATTCTAAAAAATATATAAGAAAGAGATTTCTGAACTTTTTCTAAATTATTTTGGCTTAATATGCTCTTCTATTATTCTTTCTAATGTTTTTAGCAAAAACGAGGATACGCTAATTGGCCTAAAATCCTTAGGTGTTGTGTGTGAACTTCTTCCCGCTTTAGGAACAAAGGCAACTTTTACTTCTTTCCATACTGATGGGACACTTTTAAGTTTCAGAGCAGCCTTGAATATAGCCGTTAACCACTCCATAATATAATTGAGTGAATGGAATAATCCGTCTGGGCCCGGTGATTTAAATGGTTTAAAGGTGTTCACTGCCCAGGTTATCCTGGATTCAGTGATTGTATCTTCAGTGTCAGAATTAGGTCTTTCTGTACAATTATTGATTAATACGTTAGATGATTCGTTGCTGGGAAAGTGAGATAGTCCAACTCTTATCCGGTTTTTGGAGGTATCCGGGGGAAGAGTGTTTTTTGAAAGGATTTTACGCAGTCTAGAAGCCTCTGTGGTTCCCTCGATTTCTCCACAGAAGGTTCTCCAACCAGACCTTTTTGCTTTCCTAACTTGTTTTTTGTAAATTCTTAATTTACTGTAATAGCAGTCCCAGTCGCTTTCGCTCTATTAAACTGTCTTCTGCTGTCATTTCTTAATGTTGTCAGGTCTTCTTCCTCTTATACTTAATTATAGGGCAGTCCTTATTTAGCGCAGCTCTAGAAACCTTCGTAAGGATTTGTACGTGTTCGTTCAGTGATTCTACTATCTTCAATAGTGATATTTCGGGAATTAGGAAGTCTTTCCTTAAGTTCCCGCTTACATATTTGCCAATTGGTCTTTTACAAGTTCCTGCTGGCAGACGGGGCCCGTGAGCTGTTTCCCCAAATTTTATTTCTATATAGCGATGATCGGAGTAAGAGTGTTCGTTCAGAACCCTCCACTGCGTCATCTTTCAGTAGAGGGTGTGACATGCTAGCGTAATATCAAGAACTTCTTGTCTATTGCGCTTTATAAATGTGGTTTCGTTGCCTTTGTTACACACTAAAAGCTTACTTCATGTAATATAAATAAAGAGAGACTTACCACGTTCGTTGGTATCCGAGCTCCCCCATACGGTATGGTGGGCATTGGCATCCCCTCCTAGAACTAGTTCGCGATTGTGTACTTTGCAGTCTTCCACAAGATTTCTTATCAGTGGTGACGGCAGTGGACCTGTGTCGTCTCGGGCGAAATAAAACGAGGTTAACCAGATGCTGCTTCCGCTCACTTCTCAGATAACCGTCGTAGTATCTGCGTTACTGAAATTTTGAATCATAAATATATTAAGATGCGTTTTTGCAATTATGCATGCTCTTTTAGTACCTTCACAATTGGTCTTATATACCTTGTAAGCTGATGTCCTTAAGCCGCAGATTTCGCCATTCCGTACTCAGGATTCCTGGATGAGGACTACATCCGGCTGATCTTCTGCCAGACGATCCAGGAGGGCAAGGCAGGCTTCCTTACAGTGGTGTAGGTTTATCTGAAGAAGATGCATCAGCTGTTAGCGTTATGTCTGGGTGTTCTTTATTTTCATGTAAAAGTTCGCTTTCGGAATACTTACGCTGTTGTACGGAATACTTACTTTCCCGTTCGAAGTACAACGTCCCTAAGCCCATTTGTGAGCCTGAAGAGGCGTATTCTTCTTCGGTTGGATGATCGTCTTCGCTCATTGGCTCTGTTTCGCTCATCGGCTCTAATTCGCTTATGGGCTTTGTACTTTCCTTAGTGGTGAGGAACTCTATTGCTTCCGTATCAGTTTTGTAGATGTGAAGCTTTACTTTTACAAAACCGTATCTCAATTGCCCATCGTATTTCGCTAACGGTTCAATTGAGTTTTCAGCCAAGAGCAGGAGAGTCTGCATAGTGGCGCGCTTCTGTTCTTTCGATTCTTCCGCGCTGTTTTTGTTGCTTAATGTTTTTACGTATTTGAACTCCTGCGTTGGGATGTCCGGATTGCAGACCCGAATGAGCTTCAATATCTCTACCGGGTCTTCGACAGTTGAAAGTAACCAGACCCTTTCCTGCGGCCTGGACAGAATATCCTTCCTGTCTACGACCATTAGCTTGGCATTCGGGTACACTTCGCCGACTTTGGAGATAACCTCTTTGTACAGCTGAACCGATCTCTCATCGTCACACGCTATTATTTTTATCTGGCCTTGGTGCCAGCCTAAATCTTCGCACGCAGACGGGGGGCCGGGGTTCTCCAGAATAACCTTCAGTGCCACTTTCGTTAGCTCGGTCTCAATCCACTTGCATTGGGCCTTGGGGATCATATCTTCAGGATGGTTTTCGGTCTTTTGCAACCTCCGCAAATTGTGGGCAACACGCCAATTGTTTTTTGCCTTTTTGCGTTTGGCATATTTTCTTCTAAGGACTGTTGTCATTTTGGAGCAGATTGTACAGGTTTAAAGTCGGGGTTGAAATCAGGAATGATCACTTTTGCTCTTGCAATCGCTTCTTTCAACTCCTGTGACATTTCGCTTCCCTTTGGGTGGGTTTCGTACACCCTCCTTAGGAGCCTTTCGGCGTTTCTGCGATCTTGGTAGCTCGTTAACTACACTGTTTCAGCATGTTCCAAAAAAAGTATTATTTGCAGGGAGCACAGTTGTAACGTTTCTTGCGGCTTTTTTTTTGTTGAGCAGTATCCACAGCGACCAATTTTATTATTATTGGACGTTGCTGAAGACTCGGGTCCATTTAGTTTAGAAGGATGTATTCAGAGCCCGACATCTAAGTCGCATAAGTCATAAAGTATTCAATGTTTGTAAAAAAAGATATAAATTCAATAAATATATTACATTAATACTTACACTAAAACTTGCATTTATACTAGCGTCGGTCTCAGGGACGGATTGGCGCCAAATGCTATAACACGTACGCTCCGCACGAACGCACAGCATGCACTAAAACGAAGTAAGCCACAAATCCGACAGCTAGCGTAGAGCTCGGCTTCTCCAGATGTTCGTGCATAAAAATAATTACGAAAATGTGTTTCGTCGGTCTCAGAGACCAATGCGCGAGTATAGGAAGGTTATAGATACAAGGAAAGTTGACCAATGATAATCTTGCACCGGTTTTGGTCAGTATATCAGCCCACAAAATCACCTTGTTTTGCCTATTTTCATATTCTCGACATTTTAAGTGTTTTACCTCGACCAGCACAGAATGGTAAGGTTTTCACCTAATTTTAGAAGATTACATATGAAAAAAAAAGCAATTAAGAATAAGGGAGAATGCGGTGAATTTGGCTTAGACCGAACTTTATATACCTATGTACATACCTGCGCACATTATATATATATGTATATATATATATTATTGGTGCATACACCCTTTTTGGGTATTTGGCCGAGCTCCTCCTTGTTCCACAAATGGAGGGTTCTGCAGTTTCAAGCCGACTCCGAATGGCAAATATTTTTATTAGGAGCTTTTTCATGGCAGAAATACACTCGGATGTGTGCCATTACCTACCGAGGGGCGACCGCTATTAGAAAAATGTTTTTCTTAATTATGGTGTGTCGTCGACAAATGGCAAGCGTGAAGCAGCTACCGATTTGCATCAACGACTGATTACTCACTTAAATTATACCTTTTCAATATTCAATTGAATATTATCCTTTGTAACTGACGATGAAATTCGTTATTATAAATCGCGTGTTTAACAGGTGTTTCACCGAGACTGGAACCTACGTTCCTTTCTGAATCCCGAATGGTAGTCACGCACCAACCCATTCGGCTACGGCGGCCGCTCATTTTAATAGCATTTAATTTGCACACCTCCAAAGACCACCAAATGCCAATAGTTCCTTATCTAAAGAGTGGTTAAGTTTCAAGGGCCGGTTTTTTTAAGAAATTATTTTCATTTCTCTTTATTATGATAATATTGGCATGGTTCAATTACGCATGAAGCAAAATATTGGCCAAATGGTTGCCACGGCCTCGGCGGCACACCACCATCCGGTGGTCCAAATTTGCGATGACGCTGAGACATAATTGAGGTTCTATGCCGCTAATGTGCCGAATTATCTCATCCTTTAGCTCTTGAATTGTTGCTGGCTTATCGACGTACACCTTTTCTTTCAAATAACCCCTAAGAAAGAATTCCAACGGTGTCGTTGACGTTTAGGGGTGGTTCAAATTCAACATCGGCCCTTGAAATTTAACCACCCTTTATATCATACATTTTAATGATTTGTGAATTTGTGCACGTTCCATAGCAAATGCCTTGTATGCATGGCTGTATTTTTATCCGGAAAATCTTTCGTAATATTTAAATGAATTATTGCCTATTGAGTTACATTTATTGAATATATCATATATTTTTTAATTTAAAGCATTTATTTGAGTATTTTTCACAATTTTACCACAACCTTCAACAGAACGTAGGCAAACGAAAAAAAAGTATTACACAAGTTGCGTCACATCCAATGGCTGTTTTCTGAAAAGCGGTCACCTACCTAAGTCTCGCGCACTCTTTTAATTCGTGCATGCTCAACTTACTGCTTCTTTGATAGCGACTACTCACCCGTAGCCCTGCTGCCATTCCAGAGCCTAAATTTAAGCTCTATTTAGAGTTGACCTCAAAGGACGCCGACACCAATCTTAGCACCCATTCTCCAATTATGCGTGAACAAGTTCACTGAACATTGTTCCCAAGTATTACAGCCCGCCCCATTCTTTCTTTAGAGAATGATCAGCTTGCAATTAACATGCATTTTTCAAGTTGAACATTTTGCAGGGTATTTGTGTTTTTTTTTTTGGTATATATTAATATACGGTCAATGGAAAACTCTGAAAAAGTATAACTGCCACTTGTAGAAAAAACTATCCCATTTATTTATACACGTATTACAACTCATTCAAAGGGCGCAAGCCTTTCTTCAAAAGAAATATATTTTCTATGCAGCATTTGTAAGGCTTGTTATTGATTTTTTCTTTACTTTAATATCAAATGTTTTTACTTCAACTAACGCTTGCCTAAGCATCGTCTGTTCGAGTGTCAATAATTTGTTCATTTAGTCATTTATTACAACCCTTCAAGCGTCATGCTCTTGAGTTTCGTTACAGCTTTTCTATATGTTTCTGCTTTGTAAGTAGAAGCATGATGTTTTGCTTTTCTAAATGCCTGATTAATTTACCCGTTTTATTCCATTTTCCAAAGAAAATTGCTAACATGTTGTTTTTGCCACTTATATGCCAACGGAACATTTGCGTCTGGGTGACATTAATTGGCTTCTATAGTATTTATTTGTAAGATCTAGTTGACTTAATCCTATTTACAACTGAAAGTCTAATGGCAAACTGAATGTGCGTGTATTCAGAAGCAAATTACTAGGAGCTATGAATATGTACAAACGCGCATGTGTGCCAAGGCCTGTTAGCGGGAATGTCGTCCTAGATATTTAAGAACATAAAAAGGTAAATACTTGAAAAAAAAAGAATTAATCCTTAGGAGGATTGCCAGCTCAACTAGTGCAAGGTAAAATAAAAGTAAAGGAAGGAAAACGTTTAAAAATGCGCGGCTAAAAGAAAACTCTTAATAATTTAAGCTTTTCTATTCATTATAATTTATTCTCCTCCATTTGCGTAAGGTTCGAATATCCGTATATGAAACAATAAAATGATAGAAAAAGTTCTTCGTAACAGCGCTTGCCCCTCGGCAGATAATGGCAAGCCTCCGAGTGTATTTCTGCCACGAAAAGGCTCCTCATATAAAAAAATTTGCCGTTGGGAGTCGGCTTACAACTGTAGGTCTCCCATTTTTGGAGCAACATCGAGACGCACGCTAAACATTAGAAGAAAAGCTCTGTCAAACACCCAAAAAGTGTGTCACCACAAATTATACATAGGGTCTCTTATTTATAGCGCGCATCTTGATTTTGTTTCACATATGGAATATATATTTTAGCAATGCTTCCTTTCGCGCTGTTAGTTCTGCGTTTTCCAAACTGGGTAAAGTGGCAAAGCGAATCGGTCTGGTGGTGAACGAGTATAAAACGAAACACCTCCTGTCATCAAACAAACAGTCGGCGCACTCGCGTATCGGCACGCACGTCACTGTTGACAGTTATGATTTCGAGGTTGTAAAAGACTTCGTTTATTAAGGAACCAGCGTTAAATCGATAACAATTCCAGTCCTGAAATCCAACGGAGAATCTGTCTTGCCAACAAGTGCTACATTGCACTTAGTAGGCAATTGAATAGTAAAGTGCTCTGTCGACGAACAAAACTTACACTCTAGAAGACTCTCATCATGCCCGTCCTAACGTATGGCACAGAAGCTTGGACGATGACAACATCCGATGAAGCGACACTTGGAGTGTTCGAGCGAAAAGATTCTGCGTAAGATTTTTGGATCTTTGCACGTTGGCAACGGCGAATATCGCAGGCGATGGAACGATAAGCTGTATGCGCTTTATGACACCATAGACATAGCGCATCGAATAAAGATCTAGCGGCTACGTTCGCTGGGTCATGTCGTCCAAATGGATACAAACCCTTGGGCTCTGAAAGTATTTGATGCGGTACCAGCTGGTTGTAGTAGAGGAAGAGGAAGTCCTCTTCTGCGTTGGAAAAATCAGATGGAGAAGGACTTGGTTTCACTTGATGTGTCGAACTGGTGGCAATCGTCTGGCGCGCTTTGTTAAACTCGGGTAAGCGGTTATCGCGCCAATTAAGAAGAATGAAAGATATATCGGGACCAGAAATAAATTTATGACCCGTGTGCTGGAGTTTTCTTTTAGCTGCATAATTTCCACCATTTATTGGTTTCAAACGTTTCTTAAACTTCCCGTATATGTAGTTGTATTGTATACGTTTTTTGACTGATCTTTTAATTTCCGTTTAAAAAAATTAGGCTTTGCCAAACTTGATCTGAGTGCTGAGCACATTTATTCTTTGATCGCCAAGAAATTGTCCAAATCTTTTGCATTAGATATTTTACAAGAAGTAAAATTCTCATTCAAAAAGTTTAAAAGTTTCGAGTTTTCGAATAGTATTCTTGATAGTTGGTCTGAGGACTGTTTCTAAGCCAATCATTTATTAGCATCAACTTCTAAAATGTATTTAGAAACAACTGCTTTTGATAATATTTTCAATAGTTCGGGTATATGAAACGCAGAAGATGATGAGGCAATGAGAAAGCTACATATGTATGTAGTCCAATTTATCGAATCATTGCAATTATTTTTTTTTATCCGCCCTCCATTGTGCAGGAGAAGACCTCGCCTCTATCAAAACTTTGCATCCATGAGCATGTGGAATAACATTTCGAAAAAATTTTTATTTTAAATATTTTGAGTCATAAATCGATTGCTTTTATATAATTTCGAGGTGCTGTTTTTAATTTGTGCAAATTCTAACTTTTCTTTAGTTTTAGAATAACTTTGGATATGTGCATGCTCTCCTATCGAAGGGACTAATTTCAGATCTTATCAAATTATCTTCTATATGGCTCAGTGCATATGTGTTTCTGGTCAGCAAAAACTGTAGCGAGCTAATGCCCATATTTTTTACAGCAAAGAATCGTTTCCTCCGCACCTAGATTTAGTTCTGAAAATCATAGAAGGAGTCATATAAGGAGTGGTAGAATGATTGGCGGAAAAGTCATTGCGTGAGGGAACCTAATATCAAATATAGACTGAAACAACGTTGCGTCTTCAATAGATGTCAAAAATAAAATGGTTATTAAAACTTGAACCCCAACCCTTATTAATTTGAATCTTGTGCTTCCGATATGAAGGAGTATTCGCTAAAAATTACAAAGCTTCCATTATCTTTGCCAAGTCGTAATTGTATTCCTTTCTCCTTCTTAAATGAATTAGTATGACTTGGTCAAATGAACGCGAAAGAGAGGTAAATTTATTGTTTACAGATATAGGCATGCTAACAAGAACACTTTTAAGAAGCTCTGACCCTGGTACCCCAAAAAACGGCGTTATTGAGTCAGTTCCTCTTATTATTCTTAGCATTTTGTGTGTATGTCTTCTATTTATTAAGTTAATATTATTTTAATATTAATAGGTATAATTATTTTTTTTAAATCCGTTGATTTGTGAATTTAAATATTTTTATCCAATTGTTTTATTTCAGTGATGGCCTGTCGCACTCAGCGCTCAAAGAGTCAGATACAAAAAGACTGGAGATCCTGCGCAACATCACTGATTTACTTGGACGTACATTTTCATCTCAATTCGTATTTCCGGTGCTTGGTCATGAGGACGGCACAACTAATTTTCGGCATATGGGGGAACTGTGGCGGCATTGGTTGCCTTCGGAGGCACTACATACGTTTGAAAAAGGTACGAATATATACAATATTTTCACATAAGGATAAATGTAGTGTTAGTACCTCTATTATAATAGCAATCCCAAATAAAAAGAACTGCAAAAATGAAAAACATGGGTCACTTAAAGAACAGAATCAGCTTCTCTAAGGATCCTATGCCGATTTCCCATAAGAATATGCAAAAGTGAGAACTTTGTCATTCATCGACTATTCGTTTCTTTCTCTGACTTGGTCAACTTAGAGCGTCACCTGACGGTTGTTTGAGGAACTTTTAGATCAAGGTTGTATTTGAAAAATTTTCCAATTTATTTTACTCACATCCCGTCATTGTCTGCTTGTAGTTGGCCAACTCCATATTAATACTTCCTAAATTTGGAGTAAATTGTCTTAATTCATATTGTTGAATTATTAAAGATATTTGGCTATCAAAAATTAAATCAAGAAATATCTTTGCACAACAATTTTCTTTACGAATATCCATTGACCCATCTGCAGTTACAGAGAATAATGAAAATAATAGTAATGATATTGTGGATGTAAAACGACATTTGTAGACACTTCCCTAAAATGTCTGATAGCTCAAACGCCATTGTAGCATAAACAGCTGCCTTGTTGTAATCAGAACATATTTCGCTTCAGTAAATATTGATTTTCATGCTGTTACGTTTTACGCCACCTGAATTAATAATGAAGGCTGAAGGATGTATGAAATTGCAGGTAAAAAAATCGTTTCAACAAAGGTTATTGTTGTTTGTTTTTCTTTTTGCCACAAACCTTAATGCTTTGAAAATGTATGCCGCCAGCACAATCACTTCGATTCACTTCGAGCATGAATGAGCACGAAAGCAGACAGACGACAGGGCGTATACGTGATCGTTGCTAAGTATTCTATAGTAGGAATTTGTATGGTGACGAAAATCAGCAACAAAACTAAAAAACTGCTCGGAAAGAAATCCCAGAAAAATATTTAGTTTTTAGTGATTATTGTTGTTACTTATTTGTTTGCTGGTTTATTGCAATCAGTGCAAGGCGTGAAAATATGAAAAAAAGTAAAATTGACGAGTATCGCTACCCAGCCGGTACTTCCGATTGATTTTTGTGTCGTCTGTATGTCTGGTATGTGTATGGTCAGGTACTCTAATACGACTGCCTAAGGAATGTTTATGTACATATGTATGTACATTAGGGTGGCTCGATCGGCATGGAACATTTTTTTTGACATCGCTTCTAGAAATTTCGTATTCTACATAAAATTATAAGAAGAAAAGTATAATAGTGGATAGCTTTAAAATCAATTTTGACCCCCGTCAAAATTTAAAAGCAGATACACTTGTGATCACAGAATTAGTTCGCTTCATTCTTTTACAATCTGTGCAATATTTTTCTTTCCAAGCTTTTTTCTCAAAGTTTTGATAAATATAGGGCTCATTATAAACCCAAAAAAATTATCAACAAAATTTTTAAATATTTTAACCACAGTCTTCAGAAATGCCTGAGTGATACTCCCCAGACTCATTTAGCAAAAATGGTGCCATTTTGGTACACCACTAGTAGAACCACTGTCGTTATTTAGTCAAACCATCTTGATTTGACTATAAATCTACCTATGTAATTTTTTTTCTACAATTTCTACCAAGTTGTTCATTGAGAATTTCTCCATCAACCCGGCTTGGGCACTCACACAGATAGTGGAAGACTGTCTCCCTAGAATCCTCGTGATTGCAGCTTCAACATCTATCGTTATACGGCTACCCCCTCTTCCTAGCATGGTCTCCGATAGTTCTCAACTTGTTGTACTCTGGCCATGTTTCCTTCGCTATTTTGCGATTATCGGTGTTGGTCCATCTGTTAACAGCCTGTTTCTGGAATTGCCCTTTGTAAGCTCTTCGGGAGCAACCCACTGCTATCACTTCGGATACTCTAGAGGAAGCCCCTTGTCTTGCTAGCTCAACAGCTTTCTCATTTCCTTCAATGTTCCTATGACCAGGTACCCAGTTGAGAGTGATGTTTGTTATGCATGCTAAGGCATTTAATTCTTCTTTGCATTGCCTGACAATTCTTGAATTGGTTGTCGGTGACTTTATAGCTAAAATGGCGGCTTGACTATCCGTAAAAATACGTGCTTCTGATAGTTGTTGTAGATGATTTCTGATTATGCTGCAAGCTTCTCTTATCCCGAGAACCTCTTCTTGAAAGATGCTATTCCAAATTGCCAAGGACTTGACAGTTTTGAGGCCTTTCGAATATACACCTGCGTCGATACCGCAATCGATCTTGGCTTTATCAGTGTAAAATGCAGTGGTATCTTCCTTGACTACTAAATTTAACTCCCATTTCTTTAGCGTGGGAAACATTAACTTGAAATCGAGCCTGAAGTCTAGGGTAGCGGTAATGTAGTCTGATGTATTGCCATTTAGCTGCCTACGATAAAGGATAGTACTACTGTAGGTCCCTCCATTTGGGGAATAACATCAAGGCGTATACCCAAAAGAGGTGTACACGTCAATTATATATATACCTATATACATATTAACTTCGTATCAATTAAAGATAGAATCTCAAAATTGATCCTAAAGTTCGCTAGTGGACTTGGAGTCTACTGGGTGCGACGACGAGAAAAAATGGCCCGCCCTAATGTGCATAAGTGCCTTTGATGTCGATGAAGAAAAAAGTCTGCAATTACCTCAAATTAAAATTTTGTATTTATTTCTTTTGTCCTCTATTATATTATATCTACAAACATACATATATCCCATTTAGCCCCAGAATATTTTGTTACATTGAGCCAGCAAATCGCCGTTCTGCATTTAGCTGGTCGATGCAGGCATGATCAGCCGTCTCCTTGCGATTTCCGTTCCACTACACTCAGAAAGCACTTTCTGTATGTATGTCACCAATAATGGACTACCACCCCGTCTCATTCATTAACCCTGGATATGGTATCCATATTAATGTGTGTCTCACAGATGAAGTTGTAACTTTTTATTACATCAATAGGATTCTCGCAGTAGAGATTCAACATTCATAGCTACTATTGGATAGAAAAATATCTGCAGTGAAAAGCCTAATTGCTAGCGAATATCCCAGTTCATGAACTGGTACGAAATGTAAGATATCGTATTAGTTCGGAGTGACTAGAATTAGACCAGTTGCAAAGTGACCGACTAGAGACTTAGCAAGTTAGTTAAAGCAATTGTCGATAATGTCAAAATCCCAGAAATAATAGAAGTTCACCTGCATTTTAGTAGCCGCATCATCACTCAGGAGTTAAAGATTGACCATAGAACAATTTTAAAGGGATAAGGGATATTTAATAATATATTCAATATGTTCCTTCTTTACGCAAAATAAGAATTCTTCAGTCGTTAAGAATATGCTCAATGTGATGGTGCCGATCATGTACTTGTTTTGTCCATTAATAACTAACTCCATAACTGGTGTGATGCTAATGCATAGGCTTATAACTCAAATTATGGGGCATCGCTATATTAAAAATACCATTTGCTAGCATTGAAAGAAAATAAAAGAGGAGCTAATTCAGCTGCTAATCAAACTCGTAGTGAAATAGTTGGGATCTAGCAGGTTCGATTAAAAGATATGAACAACGAAACTACTGCATTTGCTGGGTGTCATTGTAAGAATAGTTCCTTTTTTTTTTGGTAGAGGAGGGAAAGCATCAATAGCCTGTGGCCAAAGCTGTGGGGTGGGACTTTAACCCACTAAATCCAATACGTACCTTTCTCCCTACTACACATTTCGCGTCATTTCATACAGCTCGATATGCTCTAGCCACTTTCATACACCGATTCTGTATGTTGATTGAATATCTTTAAGATAGGTTTTCTTCATATAAGCCCAAAAAGGCGCTGCGCACAGGACCACAGAGCTTTTTACTGCTGATTGATCGAGGACCACCGATGTTAGGCATTAGCCTCCATAACGCACCATTTATACGTGCTACTTACTGACTATAGACGCATGACATTCAATGCGCAAATCGAAGGGGTCCCTTAGAATATTGATTGTTGAGATGTCTTAAATCTAATATTATAAGCTAAGGGGTGGCCGCCGTAGCCGAATGGGTTGGTGCGTGATTACCATTCGGAATTCACAGAGAGGTCGTTGGTTCGAATCTCGGTGAAAGCAAAATTAATAAAAACATTTTTCTAATAGCGGTCGCCCCTCGGCAGGCAATGGCAAACCTCCGAGTGTATTTCTGCCATGAAAAAGCTCCTCATAAAAATATCTGCCGTTCGGAGTCGGCTTGAAACTGTAGGTCCCTCCATTTGTGGAACAACACCAAGGCGCACACCACAAATAGGAGGAGGAGCTCGGCCAAACACCTAACAGAAGTGAATGCGCCAATTATTTATTTTTTGTTTTTTTTTTATATTTAATTGATATATTTAAAGGTTAACCGAAATGAATAGTGAGATAACAAGTGTGACTTTGCATTTTGCTGAATCTGTAACACTGCAGCAGCAAATTTTATAATTTATTACAGTTCATGAGTTTTTTACCTTTTATTATCTGCACATTCCACATTTATCTCATCGTACATCATATTTTATATTCTCATAATAACTACTTTTCTTTCATACATTACAGGTGGCTACTACTCCATTGAGCAGACAAAAAGTCGTCTTCGCATAATTGCGTTGAATACAAATTTCATGCGCTACGATCACAAATCCCAGCCGAGCCATCTGGCAGCAGTGCGACAGCACACACCAAATGCTGCTAATGGTAATGGCGATTCGGAATATAAGACCTATTACTATCACCACGGTTCAATACATCAGCATCACGGCCATTCGTCCGGCGACTGGATGTCGCATGGTGGCAACTATGGTGGCTATGGTGTTGGCCATCATCGTGGCATGAATGCAATACCGGCGTTAAGCGTTGGTGATGGTGGCGGACGGGTCAGCGCACTATCCGAGTATGAGACTCAAGATGCGGAAAAACAGTGGATTTGGCTGGAGGAAGTGCTGGTTAAGTCAAAAGAGAACAAAGAAACGGTAAGTTTTCGCTGTGATCTTTAATTCATCGATACGAAGATATGTACCCATGTGTATTTGCACTTAAGTGTATATATATATTCTACAATATTGATTCCGTCATAAGTATTTCCTTTATTGGGTTCAAAGTTTTTAGCCATTGTAACTGTGTTTGGGACACTAAGTTCTTAATTTTTCTTAAATTACTAATTAAAATTAATTTGGATACCAGCCTTCCTCGAAAGAAGGATAGTACCTAGGGAAAGAAGTGTACCTAGTTTCATTGAAATAAATGAGTTTGTGTTCGATTTACCGGGGGCACGGATGAACAGGCGTGAAAGAAAAATTTTGTTCGAATCGAATCGCACCGAAAAAAAAAGAATTCAAACCTAACCAATTATAGATTGAAGTGTTTTGAAACTTTTAGAGACGCAACTCATTGGCAATAGCTCGAGGTAAGACGAGACCGAGTATAACCAAATTTCATGCATAATTAAAAATTAAAAAAAAACAGAAAAAAAGTATTTTGCCTGTCTCTGTGATGAATTCATTTCTAATAGCAAAAATGATGTAATCAAATTGTTGGATGCAGCGTGTCATTCCGCCATTAGGTAAATGTGAAATGCATATTAGTTACTTAAGACGTGAAGAGCTCTATCTTTCTTTTTCTTTACTTATACCTTCTGTAGCATTTTCGGCAATGCTGTCCTAGACTCTCCATATATTTGTCTATCGGTCAATTTGCTGTTAATCCTCTCTTCCCAGAGAGCTCGCTCTGCCTGTTCGTGTCCGATCCCACTTCAAATACATCTGTCGGAAGATCCGATAGGCCATACTCCTTTGCAATCGAACTAAATATGGGAAGTTCCCCCAACAAATGTATTTTAGTGCAGTAAATGCATGTCTTCGTAGCAGAACCCGGCATTGAGCCGTCTCGGGCTCCTACTCTAAATTTGGAACAAATAAACATAATCATCGCGAGCTAATCAAATTTGTAGGAGACCCAACATTATATTTTCGAGTTTATGTAGTTGGCCTGATTGCTGATTTCTAACTATTTTTGTGTATGCGTCGTGACGGAGGCTGCTTAGGTATACATGCAAAGAATTACACGGCAGCTAGCAGCCGTTCAACTAGTGCATGCGAAGACAAACAATACTCTAAGGTCCCGAGTGGTTTGCGCCATAGAAGGTTTCGAGTCTTTATTTCTTCCATTATTTTTTGTTTTTTTTCTTCTGCATACTTTTTCGCCTTGCGAAAAATCGTTGTTAGATCTGGCAATAAGTTCTCCACGTCCACATATTCGCTATAGTTTTCGCCGATCTTAGTTACAAATTTTGCCAATTAGTCAAAGCCGGTACCGTTCACTGCCGAAAATGGCTCGGTATCCTCAATGACTCAAAACGCGCATTTTTCAATGACCCCATTTTTGTCCAATGCTGTAACAGGTTTCAAAACTTCCGATTCCTTAATGTTTTTGCAGCACTTATAGCGATTCAAAGTAGATGTTTGGCTTCTGTATACTTCATCACTTTAGAGCAAATGTGGCGGTAAACAAAACCTGCCACTACAGTATTATACGGTTTAAGGATTTCACATTCCAAACAAAGCTCTTACCCTTTCGACGGCCGTCCAAACGGTGATTACCTCTTGGAATTCGTTCAGAAACGAATTCTATTGTATCTGCCATCTCTACGATTATAAATCACGTACTTAAAGACAGTTGATCAATTGCCCTCAATGAATAACACAATTTGAAAATTTAGCAAATGCCTCATATGATCGCTGTTTAACTATGCATGAAAATACACTTAATATTCGAAGTTCTCGAGTGGCTCGAGTGATTCGAGTGGTTCGAAAGCAAAATATCTCGAGCTTTGGCTGTGGTGATGGCGAGTCTGTGTGACATATATAATATTTCTATACTCGTACACCGGTGAATTAAGCGATCATGAATGTGCTGCCGCAATCATCGTGCACAATGCAAGAGGGCTCATCACTTGTTACTGAGCATAAACGTCTAGGCATTAAAATCCCGAGTAAATGATCGAGTGTGCACAAAATCTAGGTAGCCATTGCTGATCTCTGGTGCGTAGTTATTTTGATAGTGAAAAATGACAAAACGCCACACCGCTTTTCAATTGATGTAAAATCAGTCGAAGGAGTATTAAAAAAATCGACAGCATTGCATATGTGGAATCAAAATTATTAAATATAAATCGCGTAAACTTAACACATGATGTTGACACATAATTTCCCTTTTTAATAATAATTACAACAATTAATGTGAAAATGTGAATATTAATTAATATTTAATTAACCTTTGCAAATTTGTTTCGTAATTGCGTAAATACAGATTTTTCCGGTGTTTTTTTACTTGATAGCAGTAACATATCCAGCCAAAATATATTTACATACATACATGTAGGGATGCCTATCCTTGAACTCTTAATCACGGTACCGAAAATTTTGGAATTAGTTGTTACGAAATTCGGGATAACATTTTTTTTCTTGAATTAAGGTGTGAGTGTGTAATAATTGTTAGGAAAACTTAGTTTTCTAAATTTTTGTTTATTTTATGTTTTTAAAAATTAATTAGTACCGTCTTTCATACATATAAACAATTATTTTTAAAATTACCTCTGGATTTTCAGCCGCCCGAACCGCGTAAACCCAAACTGAACGAATTATTATATGTTGAAAACTTTTCTATTTTAAAACTTCAACACATTTCAACAATGTCATTGGCATCTTAAAATGCTCTTATCTTTTACAAAGCGGCACAAATTTAGTCACCTTATCGGAAGATTTACACTATTTGCAAATGGCGCCAGTCATATTTGACACTTGTATACTAGACAGCCGCAGTATACAAACAAATAAGTAACGGAGCGCGTAAAGGATATTAAGGATTTCCATTACTCAAAAACACAAGAAAGATAGAACAAGAGATTACGCCTTTCGAATTTGCTGTCACGTCAGGCTCCGAGAAGGAAGGGGAATTACTTATTTGTGAAGAGGACGAACAGGCGAAAGCAATAAAACTACAAGTTCCAACACGCGGCACTTCGTTTTCATTAGTTTGTTCAGTTTAAATGTCGTAAAGCACAATATTACCAAGCCATTCACTGAATTTTCACAAACATTTAATTTCTCTCCTTTTGTTTGTTTCGGTCGTTTGTTTTACTTATTAAGTTGCCTGGCGTCACACTTGTCATCCCACTGCTATGGGAAAACGCCCCTTCTGCATTCAAGTCGCCTTGTCAAAGTCATGGTTTTTAGTTAATAAATTTTTTTTTCAAAAACAAGATTGGATGATTAATTTGACGCCACTTTGTATAAAAAACACTAATCCTGAAGTTATGAGAAGCTGACAAAGCTATGAGTCGGCCTTAATCGTGAATATTCGGGATCCATAAATCCCGTAAACAGAAATTATTAGCATCTCTAATGTATATATGTATGATGCGGTAAAAAACAGGTGATTAACTTTATTGTTTTCTGCTTGTTTACTTTTGTGAATACTTACTTTTATTTACTGTATAAAAATACAGACACGCCTATATAAATATACAAATAAATAAAATATTTACTCTGCCATCGCGTGTCCAGTTGAGACTAACCGCTTGTCAAGTTTCCACTACGCCAATTAAATGCAATACATTTCATTGATTGTTTGAATTTTTGCCCAGAAAAACTTTAAAATTAAAAAAAAAATGTACAGTTTCCATTTGAACCAATTTCAATATGCCGGGATAACGGTAATAAAAAATATCTTTTTTTTAATATTCTCTATATTGTAATATACACAAACAACTCCTTAAAAAAACCTCCATAAAATATGCAACATTCGGAATGGGCTTTTTAAATATCAGTTTTGGGAAAATGTTGAAATTCAATAGGTCGGGCAATCAACTTGGGTAAAGTTTTTAATTTCAGTAGAAATAAAGTGAGATTTGGTAAAGATAATTAAGTTAAGCTAAGTTAATTTCATGACAATGATATTATTTATCTAACTTTATATAATAATGAGGAAGAAAACCAACCCTCCTCACTGAAGATTTATTCAACTTTGCAGTAAACTTGGAAATCATCCCAATTCTGAACGATCTTTTAAATTACAACGTGAGCTGCAGAACTGCATGAGCAGATATTATGAGTTATATAAAAACTTAGTACAATCATTATCCCAAAGTCTAATTACTGATTACATTGCCCGAAAATAAAGAGCTACACAGAACGAGAATGAAGCTAGTGAAAATCCATTGCGTCTACCGCAAATATCTATTGCAGAAATGAAGGTGATTTGGAACCGCTTCGCAAACGGTGCAAGCCATTAACAGACAGCCATAATGATTAAAAAATGTAAAACTATGTCACTTGTTAAGAAAATAAAACGACTTAAATCTGAACACAAGTTTATTTTAAGCTTTTAAATGAATTTATTTCAGACATTCGAAGAATTTTATAAGGCAGTTCTTTTAATTTTTGCAAACTATTTTAAGAGGATTTAAATTAATTTTAAGTAGTTTTTTTTTTGGTTTTATGCAATTTTAGAAAATTACGTAACGTATGCCTGCTTCTTCAAGTCAGTAACGTATTTTTTAATGCGAATTTTTTATACGCGCTTTCTGTGCAACGTATCCACCGCATAAAACGGAACCTTACTTGTATATATAGGTATAGTATTTGGACATACTCATCGTAGGTTTAATGGAGGTCAATGCTCAGTGGGAACAGCTGTAAAATCATCGGAAATACAAGTTCTCATAGTGCCATAAATGAATATTTGGATCGCTTTTCTCCGCGCATCCTCCCGACTCTGAGCCAATATCACACCTCAAACATACTAAATAAAATTACAAACTCATTTCCAAAGAGAGTGCTTTTGAGTGCCTTCCTGACCAAATTGACCCCGAAATATTGCATACACGGCACAACTGTTTATTGATTGAATGGAAACGAACATCAACTTCGTTGTCGCATAGACCATAGAACAGCTTATGATTTGATGCTCAATTTTATTGTGAAGAGAAAGTGGAATTCCCGTACAAAATTGTATTCCCGACAACAATTCCAAGTTTAGATTTAGGTACTGGTAAAATAAAAAATAATTTTTAATGATATACCTAATGAATGGGGGAATACAATTTTTTGTTGTTTTACTGAAATACCAAAACTTGTTCGTATGCATATCGAACGCCCTTTGTG
>JAYXIM010046448.1:0-15802 GCA_037575425.1 Anastrepha fraterculus
CCCATTACTGGTAGAGCAATTGCTAATGCGCGGGAGGCCGCTGTAGCCAAATTGATTGCTGCGTGACTACGTTGAAATTTCCGTGTATGAGCAAAAAATAATAGAAAAAGTTGTTTCTAATATCGGGCGCGCCTTGGCAGGAAATGACAAATCTCAAAGTGTATTTCTGCCATGAAAAGATTCCTCATAAAAATATCTGCCATTCGAAGTCTGCGAACTTCGAACAGATCTCTCTATCCCAGAGTTTGAGGGTCGTGCTACGGCAATCTTTCCAAATAGGCAGGATTGGATCGAGGGGAAAATCTGCACCGAAGCTTGCACCTCTGTCTTCACGGACGGTTCCAAGATGGAATTGGGAGTCGGAGCAGGGGTTTTCTCTAAATCAGCCAATTTATCTATCTCCTTTGACTACCGAATACTGCTAGTGTTTTTCGAGCAGAAGTATTTGCGATCCTGCAGGCATGCAAAATGGTTCGGGAGCGCGGGAGCGAGGGAAATATTAACATCTTCTCCGATAGTCAAGCGCCAATTAAGGCTCTGGCGTCGTCCATGGTGCAGAATGAAATTAGTAAACTCCTGTAAGGAGGAGATCAAATCTATTGGCTGTGCAGGTAATATTTATCTGATCTGGGTTCCAGCACATAGGAACTTAGAGGAAAATGACATTGCTCATGAGCTTGCCAGAAAGGGGACTAAGTTGGCCTCAGAGTCCTTCTACCCGCTCATCGGCATCCCCCTAATAGTTGTAAAAGGGGAACTGCACAAATTATTTCAGAGGAAAGCGCAGAAAAGATGGAGCTCCATTTCTTCAAGTGCTATTTCGAAAACTGTTTGGCCCCAGTACAATATTCCAAGGACTCAGAAAGCCTTTTGGACTTCTCGCCATTGAATTTCCAAGCTGCCGCTCACTAGACTATCGGCATACACGCGGAAAGCTAGGGTAACCATTTAACCCCCATTGCAGATGATGTGGGGAGCTTCACAGCTAGTCGAGGGGGAGGGGTTTCACAGCTAGACGACTAAGGTCACTGGGTGCTCCTTTCTTCGACAACCGACTTTCTTTGCGATTTCTAAATCCAATCAATCTTCTTCATTATATCCACAGCTCTGGCTGGCTGTGGATATGTGCCTGTTGGAGGTCTTATAATGGTATCAAAACGGCGCTTCAGTGCAACTTGAGGAGTTCCAGACTGGCACTTCAACCAATACCTACCTACCTACCTACCTACCAGAGTCTCCCAATACTTCCGTCAAAACATTGCTCACACGGCCCAGTGAGATGCCTGAGGCTTCCCTGAGGATAGTCTTTTGGGGGTAGTATGATCAAGTTGAAGTTCAGCACCCCATCTTTCTACTATACTAATTGATGGTGAAAAGTCCTTATACACTTTCAATATTCGTTTAAAAAATTTCCTTTGCTTTTAAACCTTCCAAAAATAAAAATTCTATCGTTGCACGATATTTGGTTTTTTCCAGTGTACTAAATACTGACACGTCGACGCTAAATGGCTTGTAAACAAAGAATGAATTGACAGATTGAAATGAAACTTCGCGTACATTCATATGAAAAGTGTACCGACATAACAAAAAAACAGACTGGTGGCCCTCTCTTATCGCACCGCAAAACTTATTGAACAACCTAGTATGTTATACATAACAACAAAACGTTTTTTTCCAGCAACGATGAAGTGCAAAAAATAATTGCAAGACATTTTTCGCCTACAGCTTTCATTGTGCCTTGAATCAATTATTTACAATATTATCGTTTATCAACTGTATTCTGTGCATGGAAAATCTGCAACAAGAATCTTTACTTGTATCCCGTCTGCTTGCAGTACAGCCATTCAAAGTCCAAAGTGATACCACACCAAAATGTACAAGCACTGCGAAAGCGACAAAGTGGTAAATGGCAAAAACCAACTTGGGTTTGTGGTTTTGTTTTTATTTTTTGTACTTTTCTGCAGAAAAGTTACATTTATCAATTCTTGCTTTGTTACCCAGTTTTTTTTTTTTGGTATCTTTGTTCTAAAGTCTTAATTTTTTATTTTTATATTTGTTTGCTCATTCTTGCTCCTCGTTTGTCTGTTGAAGTCTTAATTTCTTGCTCCTACCCGAAACTTTAAATTTTTCTCATTACTTATTTGCACCAGCATTCAATAAAAAATCCAAAAACAAAAAGAAGTAAAAAATCATTACACACAATTTCCAAACATGCAAGTATTATTTGCCACTATCTGATAGTTCTGGGCGTTTCCTCTACCACTTTTGCTGTTCCTTGCAAACACTTGTGTAATTGTTGTTTTCCTTGTGGTTTACTTAACCATTTTCACTAGCTTGATTTCACTTGGTAAGAAAAGTTTCAATTTGGAACTAACAAGCGAAAGTTTAATGAACGATTTCAAGTTTAGGCTAAGTTTTTTCACCATCATCGCCTTTGCTGCCTCCGCCCTTGCCATGTGCCTTTTTAGTGCATTCACAGCAGTCCGCAGTGGTGCAGTTGTAGTTTCCTATCTTATTTTTCTTTTTAGCTTCTTTTCGAGCAACAATATTTTCTTTATTTCGCTTTATCAGCATTGTGTATTGCTGATTGTTGATGGTGTTTATTTCGGCTATAATTGCCGTTGTCGTGGCTATTGCTTGATTTCGCTTTTCGCTTGCCACTTTTTATTGTTCAAATAAATTTCTGCACAATTTATTTAACTTCTTCTTGGATTTCTTTTCATAGCATTTTGATATTTTTTTTAATTTATTTTAAAGGTTATGTTTTTTGACTTGGATCGAGGGAATGCATTTAGTTTCCCTTGCTCTGCGGTATATACCTATGTAAAGGGTTTTCTAATAAGGATGGGTCGATGATGATAGGATGTGGCTCTGTGCGTGCCGCGACGGACATTTGGACGATGTATCAAACTTAACGGCATTTACTCCTCTTTTCAAATAAAAAACAAATCGTCAAAGCCTCGAAAACAGCTTAGTCGCACTTTTTGGAAAACCTATTAATTTAAATTTCACTAAGAAAAACTTCATTTTTTAAATTGAATTTTTCCACAGAAGATTTTAAGAAATGTAGGGTGTTTTTTTTAGAGGTTAGGTTTTCAAGATGAAATAAAACGTATATAATTTAATGTTATGGCCAAGAATTTAGCTTTATTATAAAGATAAGGGTTTGCCATTATGTTTTAAAAATGATACCCATTCAACCAAAAGTGAGCTTCATCGCTGAACAAAATTTTCTTCGATGCGTCGCGCGAACCGAACCATTATTTTCGTAATAAATTTGCACGATTTGCAAACGTTGTTCAGGTGTTAGTCTATTCATTATGAAATGGCAAACCAAACTGACCATAAATCAAGTGACAGCTGTCAAAAAGACCATCTACGAAAAAAGTAGTGCCAACTTGAAAACCTAACCTCTAAAAAAAACACCCTATATATTTTTTTCATAAAAAGGGTTAAAACAAATATATGAAATTTTTAAATGTATTTTTTTAAATTTAAGTTAATTACATTATGAATAAATTATAATAACAGGAAACGCAAAATTAATCAGCATATCAGAAGATTTATATGTAAATTGTGCAAATGGCGTTGTACTTTAATCAGATTTGACACTTGTGAAGTAGACAGCTGCAGTATACAGACAGACAAGCAATGAAGCGCGTAAACTTTAAACTAAAGATTTGCATCACTTAAAATCATTTTCCTTTTTATTTAGTAAAATAATTATTTAAAACCCAAATTTGATGATTAATTTTGCGCCACCTTGTCCAATTAAAGTTGAATACTAGCATTGGCGTAGAACAAAGTTGTTATCAGTCTATTGTTAGTTTTGATTTGAAATATATGTGGATATGAGTTCCCTGCAGGGAAAAACCAAACTTTATTTGCGAAGCACTATGTCCAAGTCCATCAATTGAAGGTAACTTGGAATTAATATATATATATAATTGGCGCGTACACCCTTTTTGGGTGTTTGGCCGAGCTTCTCTTCCTATTTGTAGTGTGCGTCCGAACGGCAGATATTTTAATGAGGAGCTTTTTCATGGCAGAAAGACACTCGGAGGTTTGCCATTGCCTGCCGAAAAATGTTTTTCTTAATTTTGGTGTTTCACCTACTTTTTTCTATGAACTCCGAATGGTAGTCAGCTACGGCTACGGCGACTTGGAATTTACTCACCTTATTTATAGTCTCCTATCGCAAGTCAGGAAGATTAGAGGAGCGGTTTTATATTATTGTTACAGTAGCTCAGTTTAAAGTTTAAAATCGCAAAACAAATAATTATTACACACAATTTACGTATGAATTGTTTCCGCTCACTTACACAACAATGTAATATTCACTATTTTTGCCACAACTAAAGTTTTTTTTTAAGTACTCGAAGCAATTTTATTCTCCACATAACAGACTTCATCAGTTAATGCCGATGAACAAGAAATTTAATTAAGTAAACTGTATCAATTAAAACAAAAAAGAAAAAGCTTCGCTTAACTAACATTAATTTTGTTCATATTTCTAAAATGAATACCTTGAATTGTTTTTACTTTATTTTAATATTTTCTTTCTTTTAAGAAAAACACAAATTCTGTATACGCTTTTAATGTCAAATTGAATTTTTAAAACGTCTAAGCTGGTCTAAAACCGATTATTTTTGAAACAGATTGGACTAGAATTTTGTTGGCTACTATAGACTGGTATTTGAGCGGAATTTTGCTGATGCATGGTCGGACAATTCACATTTCGTGGGAAAAAAAGAAAAAATACCACTTCGGAAAAGGATAGAACATGAATTGGTTGAGCTGAAAATTGAACTGATAGTAGTGCAGTAGAAATATTTATTTGAGTAGTAAATTTCGTCTTAGATTACAAGCTTTTATGAAACTTAAGATTACTGAAATGTTGTCTTTATTAGTTTCTTTTAACCCTAGAAAGATGATCATATTTTGTTTTGTCATATTTTATGAGTCATAATTTTATATACAAATGAAATTAAAAGTAGTTGAGTTTAAAATATATGGATATTACTTATTATGAAACAATTAAACTTTTGCAGTAATCAACGAAACATAGGAACAATATTTCTTGGAGCACTTATCGCTTATTTTTTGCTAACTATCAGTTATTTTGGCTTATATACTTTTACTTTTACTTCATTTATTCGGGGACATCGTGTCAAAAAATCAAAACTATCACGACTCATCACAGATACATACACCATTGACTAAGATCGATAAAATAGCTGCTGCCATTACCGGAATCTCAACCAAAGTACGAATTTCACGAAATGTAGTACAGGTCATAGATATGCTGCTTTTCAAAGACATCTCGTCATTAATCCATGTTATGAACATGACAATTATTTCATCAGTAAAGAAAGACAGTAAAGAAGACATCACATTCGTTGGCGTCCTCTTTGAAATCTAACAATATTCAGTGCTACTCTCGGCTAGTTGGTTTCAAAGACGACCATCAATGTAACACAAATTCTCTCCTCTAATACTGTATGTAGTTCTCTGCGGCAGAATAATTAATTATTCGTCGAAATGCTGATGGAGAAGTTAGTTGTTCAATATCCTCTTCGACTAAAGGTTCGCTTTCTAAAGATATCGACAGTTCTACCCTCTCTACATACTCAAAAGCTTCTGCCACCTCGCTCTGCATATCATCTTCGCTCTCGTGGTTTTCTACCTGGCAATCGTGGCTTTATGGGTTAACTCGTTATCAGTCTTCAAAAGAGCAGACAGGTGCCGTCTTCGTTCAAATTGCTACACGTCATTACGTTTTGTAAGTAATTATGAAGTAAACAAACAACAGGACTTCCAGATAAAAATCTTGAAAATCAATTGAAAGATAATCGTGCGTCATTTTGACTAAGAGCGCCGTTATACTTCAACATCGATGTTACTTACGGAAGGTCTGCGCAACGAGTGAGATGTCCGAAAAGACGGATCGCGCTATTTACAAGTAGAAAGAAAGAGAAAAGCTTCGAAAGCACATGCATCAATTCGACGCAGACTATCCTTATAGAGTTAATAATTCAAATGTAGATTTGTTAGGACGTCAATTTAAAAAATATGAAAAATATCGATTAACTACTGAGAAGTTCATTACATTGTAGGTGCTTGCTGGTGCTATAGCTTTTATCGGTTGGCGTAAAGTGTTTTTGGCATTGTGCATTTTGAAATGTTTTTTAAGAGGCACGGGGTTTTAAATTCGGTGCCAATTAAATAAATAAATGTTCCATTTTGTTTTATCGATTCATAGATTTAATAAAGAACTGACAATTGGTATAACAATACTCTTCTTCTTGACTGGCGCGATAAGAGCCAAGCTGTTTTGACTGAGTTCAACATACAAGTCGTTTATTTTTCGTGCTAATCAGCGCCAATTGTACATCCCAAATGAAGCCAAGCTCTTCTCCACCTGATCTTTCCAACGCAAATGAGGCCTTCCTCTTCCTTCCCGCTGCCATCAGCTTGTACCGCATTGAATGATTTCAGAGCCGAAGTGTTTACATCCGTTTAGATGACATGATCTAGCCAGCGCAGCCCCTGAACATCTATTCGCTGTACTTTGTCTATGTCACCGTAAAGCTCTTGCAGGTTCAAAAATCTTCCTTTCTCTCAAACACTACAAAGAATGTAGAGCTACTGTAGTTGATAACTTTTATGCAAAAGTAGTATACATAGATACATCTCCGAGCAGATAAACGATAATCAAGCTTTTACACTCCCTTGCCAGGCGAGCGACCATTACTCGAACGTCTTACTACTGCAAACTTTCTTCCGACTCAGAAAAGAATAGATGCTGTAGTTGTTAATATTCGGGTCACTCTAAGCATTCCAACAAAGTGTTTTTCTGCTCAAATGGACATCAACAGATTATCACTGCAGTCACATTTCTGCAAAAAGAATTTAATATATTTTGTTTTATAGATCATAAAATTATTATTTTTGTAGTAGTGCCCACTCGTCATGTACGGTTTGATAAATTCGATATTAATTTTTTGTTAAGTTAAGGTTTAAAACTTATTTTGTTAAGGCTTATGCATAACTCTTTCCTCCCATTTTGGATAATCCATATTATCTTTATGACTCCATACGTGCATATGTGTGAATGTTGCCAGCGAACTACCAGTCAACAGAGTTAGAAGAAAATAACGGCAGGTTGTAATCAAACAGAACAAATGTAAACATTAGAAAATTAATGAAACACATTAGGCAGTAGGAGCACTTCGATTTTATAGTCTTAGTTGGTACCTCCTCATATATTTTGCAAGTTCAGTAAACTATTTGTGCTGCTTAGATCACAGATTGTTGCCAAACATTTATAAAAAATCTGAATTGTATTTTCATCAGTTATCCAAAATAAGCCAATTTTATAAGCTTTTATTAAGCTAATATGCTTATTTTGTAGGGGGGCTTAGGCAAAATAATTGCACAGTTAAGAGTGTTTTTTTATTGAGACTGCCACCAGTTTTCACAAAAAATTAAAATTAGGACATTTTCACAGTAGACTTACCACTTCACCATTCTGAAAAGAAAACAAACAAATTAGAAGAGGTGAGCGTGCGACATGACAATTTTAATAAGATATGCGGCCAGTATTGTGACGCTTCGTCCATAATTTTCTTTTTAACCCTCGAGAACACGCGCTATGAGCATTTTGCTCAAGCAATTTTTCATTTCGCGAAATTTTTATGTTCTATGTAATTCTGGCACTAATTGTGGTGAGTACCTTCGCTAGTAGTTGTGCTTCGTACTTTGACGAGCATTTCTTTCGATTAGTGCACGATCGGACGTGTAGGCAGACGGTTGATTTTTAAGAGCGGCATTTTGCTCATTGCACGAGAAACAATGTAAGTATTTCTTGATTTATCTTTTTTGTTGAAAACCTCGGGTTGTGAAAAGGGTTGCTGCCCCAATTTTGAATAGTGGCAGAAACATTACCATGGATAATTATTTTACTTCAATACCTTTAGCAGATGAACTATACAAACAATATAGAAACGACCATTGTGGGTACAATAAGAAAAAATAAAAAGGAACTTCCACCTCAATTTATTTCAGCAAAAGGAAGGCCGCAACCACATACAATGACTGCATTTGCCGAAAACAAGGTTCTTGTCTCTTACGTTCCATTGAAAAAAAAGAAAAAAGTTGTAATTATGCTATCATCACTTCATGCCGATGGCCAAGCTAATGATGAAACATCTGAGAACAAACCCGAAGTAATAACCTTTTACAACCAGACGAAAGGGGGTGTAGACACTGTTGATCAAATGAGAGGCATATATTCAGTTTCCAGGATAACCTGCAGGTGGCCAATGCACCTCTTTTTCCCGCTTATTGACATTACTGGCATAAACGCACAAATAATTTACAAATCAAATACAGGCAATTTAACCCAGAGGAGGACGTTTCTAAAGGAAATTGCCCTGGAGCTAATAAAGCCACATATTTCTAATCGGCAGGCCATAAAAACTTTACCTCGTGATTTAAGAAATACTATGGATCGCATTGTACCAGCAAAATAACCTGAAAGCCAACACCTACAACCGGGTTTTTGCGAGCTTTGCCCCAGGAGTAAAAACAGACGTTCGAAAAAAGGCTGCACTTTATGTGGAAAATTACTTCGCGCGGAACACGTTAAGTATATGTGCCCATCTTGCTTCGAAAGCAACGTAAATGTCAATCTTACCGAAGACTGATTCTTGTCTTTTATTTATTTATTTTGTTACAAGGAGTTTTTTTTGTTAATATACTAAAGTATGAATGTAAAATTTTTGGTTATGTCTTGATTGAATGAATCTATATAATTTTACAGTGTAAATTTCTTAAATAAACACATAATTGCAAAAAAATGACTTGGTATTACAACTATGTTAAAAAGGAAATGTTTAAAAATCATAATCCATTAAAAAGTTACATTCTTACATGAAGTGAGCAAAATGCTCATGCGCGAGAATCCGTGCTATCATACGAGGCGCGTGTTCTCGAGGGTTAATGTAAATAATTTTTCCTAATAATTTGTCATATTCTGCCTTATTCGATTTTTAATTTTATGCTCTAGTATTATATTTACTTTTATTGCTGGAACTTTTTTACAGCTCGCTAACAAAATTGAAAATAAAGCCAAGAGACGAAATAAATTGAATGTGTTTTATTTAAACAAGATTAAGCTATTGGCTTTTAATGCCATTTCGTATGCAAAACAAGGAATACTATTTTTTACTGCAATAAAATTTTACTTTAATCATTAAAGATTATAAACTGGCAAACGAGCGACAGGTCTATGTCATAAATTAGTTTCAATATTAATGAAAAACAACGTCATATTGTCGTTTATAAGTATCATAGATGCATACGTGATTATACTCTTGCATATGCATGCTGGTAGTTTAGTTAAGTGAACGTGTGTCACGGCCAGAATATCAGTTCGAAATGCACATAGTGATTTGTGCTGCTGTCGATATAAATCCATCACGCTGGAAGGCAAAGAACGCCAGTGTGAAATGAAATGATGTACGTACATAGATAAATTTTGTGCTACTTATTTAAAGCACATTTTAAATCTTGCGAAAGAAGGAATTATCTCTTCGCCCTTGTGATCTCGGAGCAACAGGAAAGGGACTTTAAGACTTAAGACAGAGACTTTAAGGCGTTGCGAAGAATATGGTTACTTTCGGAAAACTATGTAGTTATAGAATGAAGCAACTATTCTACATATGTTGGGAATAGCAATGATAGCGACAGGATTTAGTTTGAACTTTTTAGTGCTCCTTTTCTATGTTAAGTTTCCTTGCCTAAAACGTCAGCACTTCAAGCTAATCTGATCATACGACAAATCTGTTTAATTCCCGACTTATAGAACACTTGAAGAGCAAATCTCATTTTCTCCATATGTTTACTGTAGCGGAAAATCTGTCGACATAGGTTTTGTATTTATTTGCACCTTTAAAATTAAACTGTTTTTTGTAAATTAATGCTGTTCTAACACTTTTTGGGATCAGATGAAAACATCCTCACATTTTTAAGTTCCCTGATATTCAAGTCTGCTATACAAATTCATTTACGATCTTGCTGTCTTGCTTCTTTCCCTTATAGTCCAGTCAAAAGAAGATTTAACTTCGTAATTTTAGGAGGATGCGAGTTTATGGTTTTATTATGTAAAGCCCATCACTGTGAACTTAAATTTGAGTTTTCGGGGTCGGGGGTTGTGTCCCGCGGCCGCCATCTTGGAAATAAGGGTTCAACTAGTTTTTGCGATTATCTCGTGAATTTCGAAAGTTACGAAAATTTTGTAAAATACTTTTTTGTAGATAATAATATTATCTACAACTTTCATTCAAAACTTTTTTTTGTAAAATTAATAATAAAAAAGTTATAAACAAAATTACGCGAAAAATTAAGGGATCAATTGTTTTAAAGCGTAATAACTTCTTTTTTATAGATTTTATGGAAAATATACTTTAGAGCTTTTTTATAGAGCATAAGCTTTTCCGCTAGTCGATTACTAATTTTCTTGGGCTTGAGGGCCTGATATATATGGATTAATAGTATGTAAATTTGGAGTTTGTGGGTAAGCCTGCTCGCGGTATGATAGGGATGGTTTCTAGGGGTTAGGGCTGTGTGTGACTCGGTACCCAAAGGTCAGATAGTGTAGGGGTGTGGTGAGTCAGCACACTTATAGTGTGAGACAAAATTTTAAGAAAAATAAGACTCAATTCAAGAAAATTAGTAGTCGACTATATCATGTCTATGTCACCTTAATCGATTTTCAGGTGTAGGAAAATTTCGAAACATGAAAATTTCAAAATGCGATATCTCTGCGAAAAAAAATGATATTTGAGCAAACAAAACGCCATGTTCACAAAAGAATGCTCTATAAAAAAGTTCTGATGTATATTTTCCATAAAATCAATAAAAAAAAGTTATTACGCTTTAAAACAATTGATCCCTTAATTTTTCGCGTAATTTTGTTTATAACTTTTTTATTATTAATTTTACAAAAAAAAGTTTTGAATGAAAGTTGTAGATAATATTATTATCTACAAAAAAGTATTTTTACAAAATTTTCGTAACTTTCGAAATTCACGAGATAATCGCAAAAACTAGTTGCACCCTTATTTCCAAGATGGCGGCCGCGGGACACAACCCCGACCCCGAAAACTCAAATTTAAGTTCACAGTGATGGGTTTTACATAATAAAACCATAAACTCGCATCCTCCTAAAATTACGAAGTTGGCTATTTTTTTCGTCTCTTTTGACTGGACTATTACCATTATGTAGTCATGCGATTAGGTCGAATCCATGTATGATAATTCATATATTTTTTCACCTAATAATGGCTCGAAGTTGTACTATGCATATGAACAATTCCGTAATATTCAAATATGCTAGGCTTGCAAAGCTTGATCTAGTTATCCTTACTCAGTAGGTATTTACTTATTTGATGCTTTTATTTAATTCACTTGACCCAGGGGTCTGTGACTGGGCTCATTTCAACGTAGTCGAGTGTTATTCGATAAGTCTAAAATAGGTTTAAGCTGATAAGGTTATTGCAATAGTTCGGTTTTAGATTGTGATATTTGCGGCACTATTTCTGTATTCACTGTTGAAATTCGACAGATATCTGCTCCAGCGATTTAGCTTCAAAGCAACTTCCTTACATTGCTGCTCGTTTCATTTGTATGCGCCACTTTGCAAGGCATTGTCCTACGGCTGCCAAAAGAATTTGCTAAAGTCGCTGTTGCTTGTAGCTGGCATTTGAAGGGACAAAGTAGTGCAGAGTCATCAGCGAACGTAGATGCCATTGTTCTGACATTTGTTTGAATATCCAAAGTATGCTAAACGTACAGAGTTGGGTTCGGAATACTGCCTTGTGTTATTCCTGCCATAATAGTCTGGTCATTGGAGATAGTAGTATTGACCTTTACTGCGAATTCTTGTTCATAGAATTCAGATTTTAGAAGCTTGTGGGTGATTTGTGATAGCAGCACTTTGATTTTGTAAACAAGACTGTCCAGTCAAACGCCCTTGAACGCCTGGGCAACGTCTAGAACTATTGCATAATGATTTTCGAATGATTTTAAATTTGTCACTAATGTAATGGTGGGTTTGATGCTTATATTCCAAACTAATTATTATCAATTAATCCTGGGCATTCATAAATTTACCAGTATTTTTGCAAGAAATACAATAAATATGAATTTCTTCATGTGCGACTGCCCCGCGTTCGCTCGTCTTTGGCACTGATGTGTTAACACTTTGCTGACCGGCAATTTTACACAGAAACTATGCCATGTCACCGCCTATTTTTTTGTAATTGAATATGAAAGTAAAACATTCTAAATAAACTCCAATAAATTTTATTTATACTGAATGAAATGAAATTAAACTTTGGATATACTTTTTATATAAATTTTAGTAATTTTTTTTGGTATGATAAACTGTATGGCAATCACCTGCGTGTAATGGTACACAACAAGTTTTGCAGATATATCTCGTTTCGCTGCGCTTTCCTTTTGAAGAGCATACTCTACACCTTCTAGTTGGATTTGTTTTTACCCCAGTGACTATTTGTTCTAAAACGTGCTCGCTTAGTTTTCCTGAAAGCCTGGAAGGTGGATCTTTGTAAGGAGCCCTTTTAGAAGTACGAGAAGAACTGCCAGGTGGTGTGCTGCATTCATTTGAATCTACAGAAATCCATTTTCTAGCTACTTCTAGTAGAAATTTTTTGTATCTTACTTTATTTTGCGACTTTTTAGAGTAAATTATGAATGCATTAAACAAAATACAATTGATTAAAAAGAATGCTGCCTTTTTGTACCACTTTATACTTTTTCGATAAATACTGCTGTTCGCCAAATACTGGTCTGCACGGTCAACTCCTTTCATGTGTTTATTGTATTGTATTATGCACGAAGGTTTCACTTTATCATTTGTATAATTTTTATTCCGCTTTTCAGTTGATATCATATACGCATCATGAATAGTTGATATCATGCGCACCAACCTTTTATCTTTCCATGTGATAAGAAGAATGGGTCCTTTCCGTACAAAAGTCATTTGCCCTCTCTGAAGATTCTTCGACTTTTCTATTAGTATCTTTGGCAAGCCACGGTTCTCTCGTATGGTGCCACATACAAGTATTTTCTTTTCTAATAATATAGCAGCTGTAGAAACGTTGTTGTAGTAGTTGTCTTGATATACATGATGCCAAAAACCAAAATACGGCTGCAATAGTGATAATATAGTTTCCTGTAGTTTTTGTCCTCCACCCGAATAAATTTGAAAGTTGCAAATGTACCCAGACTCACTTTCACAAACCATTCTCAGTAAAATACCGTATTTTGTAATCTTTACCGGATTATATGTTTTGAAGCTGAGACGTCCTCTCCATGGTATCATTGCTTCGTCAAGTGATAATTGCTGTTTCGGTGTATACATAGATTGAATTTTTGGAATAAGGTAATCCAGTAGAGGTCTAATTTTACAAAGTCTGTCTTTACTAGGTGCATTTTGTACATTATCACTGAGATGGAAAAATGTAAGGATTTGTTCGAACCTCATCCTGCTCATAGTTTTAGGGAATATTGGTGCTTCAACCAAAGGGTCCGTTGACCAGTAATCTCTCCAATAAGCTTTTTTAGTTTGCCCCATCAATATCAATAACCCAAGAAACTTCTTCATATCGTTTGTTGTAACTTCTGTCCATGGTAAAGTTTTAACAGAATTTTTATGCAATTCTTTCGTTTGGAAGTGATATAAATTGGTTTGAGAAACAACTAAATGATAAAAGTCGTTATCAAAAAATAAATCCGTTACTTCACTAATGCTCGGTGTGTCACTTAATTCAACGGTTACACCCGAAATGTTTGAATAATCCTCCAAAGAAGGTGTAAAGTCATTTTCATTCCAATCTTCAAATTCACTTTCACTATCGGATTCTATAGCATTTCTTTTTTGTCGTTTTAGTGGTATAATGTCAGATTCATCACTTTCGGAATCACTACAATTTATTTCGAAATCACTCGGACAATCAGATAAACTATCCGCGTATAATTCATTAAAAAGTTCTTCGCCGATACGTTCCGTCATGGTTGAAGTTCTTGAAATTTTACTCAAATTGTGATAGAAATCGAAATACTAAGAAAAGTAATTTTTTTGTTATAGAGCGGACACGACTAAACCCGATACGCCAAGTGTTTGCAATATTCTATATCGCCCTGGGTGTCAAAAAGTGAAATAGATAATGCAAGTGCAATGACGAGTTAACTCGTCACCGGTCAACAACGTTTGGGCATGAAAAGACGAGTTAACTCGTCACCGGTCACCAAAGTGTTAAGAAGCAAACACGTTGGCTCCTTGGCACAAAAATATTTACCCAAAGTTCTTCGGACGTCGGTAAATTTAAAGAAAATAAAATGAGAATCTGAGTGCAGTACTGCTAGTTGTCCCGCCAAAAAGAAAACAAAAAAAAATTCTTCAAATACTCAACTAAATGTTCCTGTCAATCTGTGGGTAAAGTTTTTTTATTTCCAGATTGGGAACAATTCGCAGTCGCAGGCAACTAGCCACTTGTATTTTGTAGCACTGCAAACTGTCTCCCGCTTGTTAATCAAGCACTTCATGATTTGATCATGAAGTTCCGTAAAGTGTCAGAAGAGCATTTTTTTGCGAAACGAAGAAGATCAGTTAGGTTGAGCTCCATGAGACTGGCACCCATAGGGATCATACGACCGAAAGCTGACATAAATGCCGTCGTGTGAGGCATCAAGAAGTAATTTAGTTTGTCGGCAGGTAATAAGACTTGATCAGCCTCCGACGTTGTGTTTCTGTGACAAAGGCCGCCTGAATACAGCCTTGTGCCCGGCTGAGCTGCATCCTATCAATTGTCAATTGTGAATAAATGACTTTCCCCACCATACCATCCCCATTAAGTCCGTCAGTTTTTTTTTTTTTTGTTGTTTTGACGCGTGCATCTCTTTGGGGTGTTTGGCTGAGTCCTTATCTTATTTGTGGTGTGCGTCTTGATGTTGTTCCATAAATGGAGGATCCTATTGTTTCAGGCCGACTCCGAACGGCAGGTATTTTTTATAAAGAGCTTTTTTTCATGGCAGAAATACAATCGGAGGTTTGCCATTACCTGCCGAGGGCGACCGCTATTAGAAAAACCATCTCTCATTCTCTCTGAATTCCGAATGGTAGCCACGCATCAATCCATTCGGCTACGGCGGCCGTTACGCTTGACATTCATGGCGAGTATGGCTTAGTATCTACATATAATATATAAGTGTAACGGTATTATATCTACGGAGTTCACTTAGTCTATATACAGCCAAGCATACGCACCTTCCAATTTTCTTCTTTGGAGGAGCTACCCAGCGGGAAATATGTAAGTAAGAAATGTAGTACGAATATCTTGTATGCTGCCAATTTCTACAGGCAGGAACAAAAACTTGGCCGAAGTATATGCGATTTTTGGCTTTAGCTAAAAGTAAAGATAGGCGAACGGGTTTTCTTCTGGCATCTGGCATCGCTGGTCCAAAAAATTAGGTTGTCATTATTTTAGCTTTATGTAAATTTGTTGCTGTACACATACATATGTATGTAGGTATTAATAAAAAATATAACAATAGGCTGGTTCATTTGCACGTGAAAGTTATTTTGGCCAAGTTGATTCTTTGATTTACGCATTCCTTGATGTTTTGCCACGAATGGATATGTTGATCGTTGACTACGGAGCGGCGAACGCTATTAGCAAACATTTTTTCGTGCTTGTTGTACCCATAATGGCCA
>JAYXIM010046449.1:0-18870 GCA_037575425.1 Anastrepha fraterculus
AAATGTCGGAAATCATAGTTCTTTACTCATAAGATAACAATCAGCACGGGAAATGTTAGCCTGTAAATCGATAGCAGATGGATTATGCCATATTCTCATATGTTATCAAAAGCATTAAATGCCCATATCAAAGTCGTATATTGCCATTTTATCAAATCTATGCTAAAAGGTCAAAAAAGGCAACGATATTGTAGGCTCAAAAAGATGAAGTGAATGAATTTTAAACAGCTCCATATATCAGTAGAAATGAAGCTGTTTGGCGCATTTTGAGTTTCCTAATTTGCAGCAGCCAGCTAAATGTTCACCTCATTGTTCACCTTGAAATCTAGCGATAAGTCTATTTCATGGCAGACGCTGCGCCAAATGTAATTGCGGAACCAGCACATACGACACTTACAACAGTTTCGTTGGGCGAAGAAGATGAACCTGCCAAAATATTCGAAGGTGTCGGAAAGTGTTCCACACCAATTGTGGAACACAACATAGCTCTCTGTGAAGAAAATGATACCGAATGAAGGAAATTAAATTATCGATTCAACTATTTTAAATGGAAAGCCGAAAGGAAAAGTTGCGCATTTCATGCATTCCCATTTTTCACACAGCTACAATATCACTTTAAATGACGGCAGTTCCCAAAACAAGGTTCAAGGCCAATTACTTCAACTTTTGGATGAAATCTAGAAAATCCGTGTAATGTGTTGGGTAAAAAAGTGTAATCCAGATGGGTAATAATATTTATAAGGTTGCATGTCATGCATGATACTCTCCCTCTTGTTCTGAAAAATCTCATACTATTTTGAAAAGTGTGATGCACCGGCTGGCAAGTCACAGCTTATACTGGCGATATTGTGCTCAACACATTACTAGTCACTCTCAGCACGTATCTATGACCCGTGCGAACAGATACCCTCCATCTCGTGCTCACTTGTTCAATACTCACTCAAAGTGAACCCAGTAAATATTAATACGGGAGTACTTTTAGCTGGAAAATGTCTAAGCTAACTAAAGCAACATATTTACAGATGGAAAATTCGACAGTAACTTATGGTGAAAAGATTTCAGAGGCCAGAGAGTGGCCAACATCAGACCGTTAACCACTTCCCAGCGTATTTGAAAGAATCAGGATTGGCTGACGTCACATTGGCTATGATGGCAATTTGTTTAGGAAAAAATTGAGATTGTGTTGTTTGTATAATACGAAAATAAGTCAGCACAGCCTCCAGTTCATGTTTACTTCGTATAGCTCTTCATTTACTAGATTCTTTAAAAATAAAGTTAAGTTTAACAGTAAGTTTTTGAATCTTAATCTAATTTAACTGCTGGTTAGCCTGTTGGGTGGGCTGGTTTTTGGGTACGTATCTCCAACTAAACACGAGTGATATTTTCGTTGTAGACGTTAATTCGCCAGTTCCCTATTCACTCCAGGCCGGACTTTTGATGCCTCTGTTGAGTATTTGTTTTCGTATACAATTGTGGTCTCATCCGCGAATTTTGAAGTGGACACATTTCTGGAATTCTTTGTAATGAAATAATTTACTCTTAAAGTGAATCGTGTGTCAGAGAGGTAAGACTGGAAGGTGCTATCGAAGTTTGAAGAGATTAATGTGTTAATTTTACGAGAAAGCCTTACGCGCTAAGCCTTGTCCAATGGTTGGCAACGTCGAGCAGGATTAACGAGCTATACTTGTTTTGTACAAGTGCCTTTATTATTTCATTGGTAACTGGTTTTGCTCACAAAATCCAAATTTATGTGTTGATATTGTGATATGGTTATTAAGGAAAGGGTATCAGTATCTTTTCAAAAATCTATCTTTCGATAGGCAAGGAACGCATGATGATGGCAGCGTTGCATCCTTTTCTGATTTTGCTATCATAATGATATCGGATTCTTCATATACTTTGGAAACATTTTAGTATGTTATTGAAAATAGGGCTGCCGTAGTCGAATGGATTGGTGCGTGACTACCATTCGTTAGCGCCCGGGTTCGGATCTCCGTACATGAAACACCAAATGATAGAAAAAGGGTTTTTCTCGCAGCGGTCGCCCCTCGGCAGTAAATGGCAAACTTCCAAGTGCATTTAGAGTCTTATTAAAACTGTAGGTCCCTCCAATGGTGGAAGACATCATGACGCGCATCAAAAATAGAAAGAGGAGCCCGGTCAAATACCAAATAAAGGATTTAAGAAGACATATATATAATATATTTAATTGATTGCATATATGTATATGTATATATTTATATATACAATATATATCTATATATATGATTCATGCGATAACTGCGGGTTAAAGCAGCCTTAAAAGTTCCCGTCACCGGAACTTAAAATTTAAAATAAAACATTAAAAATAAGATAAAAAAATTAAAAATAAAATAAAAATATTATAAGACTTCCACCAAAGTATTTCTGAAAAATTTTAAGATTTAAATAGGATGGAACGATTTGGAAGTATCTCCAAAGGGCTCATTACTTTGACTCCGTCTCAAACATTTTTAAACGCCCTTTTGAAGCTTGAAATCTCCTGTCAGTTGAGAAAGTTTTTTCAAAAAAAAATTATCATTATTTATAAAAACCTTGAAAACTTTTATATTTTTGAGAACCATTTTTGTGAACGTCTTAAAATGAAATAAATTTTGTGAGTCCGTTGGGAAAATGGGAATTTTGTTTGCATACCAATTCATGGAAACTTGTATACGTGCACGAACGACTGCTTAAGTGCGAAAATAAATAAAATGTATTTAATACGAAAAACCAAAGAAAATAAGTAAAAATGCTTATAATAAAAACCAAAATGTAGTATGGTGTTTCTGATGCGGTCAGTGGGGATAATAAAAATGGATGAACAGAAAATGAGTTCGTATAAAAAATTGCAAAGAGCCAGACAAAACCACTGCATTAAAACAAACAAACTGGTTGAGTAGAAAAATACGCGGTTTCATTACTTTTAATTTAATATTTTGAAATTTTTTTGTATTTCTTGCTTGAAGGAACCCGCCTTTATATCTATAGAATTAATGTGCCATAAAGAACTTGAATCAAGCAGGTCATGTCGTACGAGGGAATACAAATAATCCAGTATTGAAAGTAAGTGAAATATGTATTTGCTTCGATGACTTTTGGTAGTAACAGAAGTAGGCGAAGTTACTTTCTGTATTGAAGAAGCGAATGCGGAAAGACTTGCCTCCACTTGGTGTTTCTGATTGCCACCAACCAACACAAGGAAACAGAAACGATTATTATTATTTGTTAAACTAGATTTACTGTACTAAAGGGTGGTTCATTTATCGCTAAAATAACATCTGTATATAATGTACCAATCCAGTATAAGAGGTTTCGCCGAGCCTCATCTCAAATTCGTGGAGGTATCTGCAGTTTTATCCTTGTATATGAGTTTATGCATTCCTTTTTAATGGTAGAAGAAGTTTACCAAATTTAAAATTGTGTTATCTACTGAGGTGTTTACACACACTCAATTAAACTGTCACAATTAGAGATTACAGCTTTAAATGTTTCGATTTTACTTGTAAACAGTTGCGTTTGAAAAGTTGAGAAAAGAAGAGACATCCAATTCAAAGGAAATCCCTCAATTTAACTTACACACCCCGTATTTGTATCCTAAGTTAGAGATATCAACTGCCACCAAATCGAAAAAAGAAAGTAACACCTCTATCCTGTTGTTTTTTGCTATTCGCCGTGTAATTTTTTAAATACATTTTTTATTAAAAATATATAATAGTTTCCCGAAATTTTTTTGTTAATTTACTTACTATGAATTCTGAATTTTTTCTTATTTTTTCTTTTTCGTTTTCTTGATATTTCATTTCCTCTTGACACAGACTTTGGTCTTTGTACTGGCAGATCTGTGAAGCATGTAAAATCTAACTCAATTTGTATGCAATTAAGTACTGATTAAGCTGCATTTAATAATATATTTCTTATTTGGTGAATTGAGCTCAATTAAGGCCTGAATTGAATTTTCTAATTCCGAAATTAGGGCGTACATCATAATCTAGAAATAGGTAGGCATTGCGTCCGTAAAGAAAGAAGTAAATAAATTTATATAATTAAATTTAAATATAAATCACAACATTTAAGTAGAGCTGTGAGAAAAATCCAGACATGGAACGAACGCTCATCATTGAGTTCAGTAAAAATCAGTGGTCCCAAAAGAAGAAGTGCGGACTTATTTTCAGTATCCGTACGATTCTTTCAATTTTTAATTAATTTAATTTTTTGCAATAAATAATTTTATCTGGTAGACTTTTACGCTGCAGAATTTTGATATGCAGAATTTTTAATGCCGACATTGTACCATAAAAATTGTATACGCAACCCAGCATCTTCTTCCTATCAGATTAGAATTATCGCATTCAAGAGCATGAAGTTGCTTTTGATTTGAAGGAGTCCACTTAATTCTGAAAGAGTATTGCCACTTAAGCCTGAATCCTGTTTTATCAAAAAAAAAAAAATTATTTTAAAAATTATAGCTAAGTATATATAAAGTTCTGAAGTATCAGCTGGAAGAAGTTCTTCATTATATTGACTTAGACAATACGATGAATTCTCAGCTTTACTTTGATATATTTATATATATTTTACATATAAAATGTCTGTGAACAGAAAAAAAACCAAGGTCAAACAAATTTGATTATTTGAACTATGGGGGGTTATCTTCAGGCATACAAAACTCAAAATATTTGATGCCAACATCAAGTCGCTAGTTCTGTATGGACGTGAAACATAGAATTTAACAACAAGCATATCACAATTACTGCAATCCTTCCTAACACGTTGCCTACGAAAGATAATGCGGATATTCTGGCCTGATATTATAAGCAACGATGATCATTGAGCGGCTACCAGGCAAACACCAATGCACATAGAATTTATGCGTCGCAAGTGGAAATGGAACGGCCACACATTGCGAACACCACGAGATGAGACTGCACGGACAGCGGTAGACTGGAATCCCCAAGGAAGCCGTAAGTGCGGGAGACCAGCCAACCCATGGAGACGACAAATATCAGCAGAGGTGGACAGAGCAGTCCGTTCCTGGAGTCAAATTAAACATCAAGCTTTAAACAAACGCAATTATAACTTGTTTATTGTGCCCCTATGTTTCATTTAGGAACTGTGGGAAAATATATACACATATATAAAAAGACTTAACATAGCTTAGAATTCCCGGTTCCAAAAACCAAGTACAGCGAACAGACTTAAATCTGTTCATCTATTTGAGCGTTGAAGCTGTGAAAAGAGATCGTTTTTTTAAGCAATCTCTGTGTGGTCGAACACTTCGTAATTCTAATAAACTGAGAAAACAAAAAGGTGTTACAAAGGACAAATCGTTATCTTGATCACAAAAGAGCTTCAAAATCACCAAGTTGCCCAAAATATTGCTAGGTAGGTAGGTAAGATGGCAAAAGGACCCCAGGTACACTTCAAGTAGCACTTACGTGCCGTTTTGATACCATAATGTGGACCACTACCTGTGAAAAGATTTATAAAGGGAAAAACCGTCTACAGCGATCCAGTGCTGTTGATTTAGTGGAGGAGAGAAAAGGGATCCAGCCTGGAGAATTTCTTCAAGTCCGATCACCCAGTGACCAGTGAACACCGCAGTAAGTTCGGAATTGAATGGCGGGGATTCCCATCACCTTAAGCGTTCTGTTTCTATCGTATTGAGGTCATAGTGTTTTCCTTCCTGGCAAGCTCAGCGGCAATTTCATTTCCCCCTCTATATTCCTGTGCATAGGGAAATGTTTCCTCTATGTTCGAGACGTTTGAGTTCTTCCTTACACGAGTTCACCAGAAGAGACCTGCAATACGGCGACGATAAGGCCTTGATCGCAACTTGACTATCGGAAAAAATATTAATGTCTCCCTCCCAACAGAGACCCCAAAGCATGCTTGCAGGATAGCGAACACCTCTGCTTGAAAAACGCTACACGTTCCCGGCATATTAAAGGAGACCAAAATGCTGGCTGATTTAGAGTAAACCCCCGCTCCCACACCAGACTCCATCTTTGATCCGTCAGTAAAAACAAAGGTATCTATATCCGTGCCGACACTCGCCTCTTTCCAATATTGCCTGCTCGGAAAGGTAGCCCTAGCACAACCCTCAAAGCACAGTTTCCGGATGGAGAGGTCGAAGCGAATAACAGAGAAGGAAGGGGAGATCTACTTCAAGGTGCTAGTATGTCCTGCAGGAAGTTCTCTCCAAAGGCCAATCTCCTTCAACCTAATAGAGCTCTGAGCAGCAATGGATTTAACCTGCAGATCCGCAGGAAGTAAGTGCAAAATAACGTTTAGCGCAGCAGTGTCACATGTGCTACAAGCACCAGTGATATCCACACATACAGTTCTCTGCACTCTCTCTAGTTTAGTGGTGTTGTAGCCCTTCTAAAGAGTTATCCACCAAACTAGGCAACCGTATGTCAAAATTGGCAGAACCACTAAATTGTACATCCAAAGTACGATACGTGGCTTGAGTCCCTATTTGTTGTCGAACATCGATTTACAGGCGTAGAAGGCTATATTGGCCTTCTTAACTCGATTTTCTATGTGATGCTTCTTGTGGAGCTTGGGGTCAAGTATGTGCATTACACCAAGATACTTGGTTTCCGATGAAAGAGAAAGACACTGGTTGTTTAGTCTTGGAAGCTTAAAAGACGGAGGCTTGTATTTTCTGGCGAATAGCATCAACTTCGTTTTGTCACAGTTGACTCTGAGACCGCAACTGGTGGCCCAACTACTGAAAATATTGATTGATAAACTATGATAAAAACTACAAAGGCAGAACTGGGTTTGCTTTAGCACTGAAGAAACCCCACAGAATCCTTAAGATTGCATCAAATTCAACACCAAAAACTAAAGAAATGGCAAATGTTGCAGCCAGCAAATCAACCGTTCGAAGAGTTATTCTATAAGCGCCACAGCTAAAGCATAAAAAATTTCAAAAAAATCAACCTTAAATGAAATTCGCATTCCATTCGGTGGTTGAAAAAATTAGTGTATAGTGACGAGAAAAAATTGCACCTGGATGGATTGGATATATACAATTACTATCCATGATTTAATAAAGGAGGAAAGTTACTTGAGTCGACATCACAGCTGTGAAGGTGGTGTTATGCTATGGGGAGCAACATCATACCATGACGTGTTCGAGTTTCAAATTGTAGACTACAAAATGACGGGAAACAGCTATTAAGCTCTATTGGAATAATCTGTTCCCGATAATCGTGAAACATTATTGAAAATCTTTGTGGATGCCTCGCTCGTACAGTTTATGAGAATAGGCAACAATTTGAAGACAAAACTGCTTTAATTCAAATCACTAAAACGACCTGTTCTGAAATTTCATTAAGCTATCTGGAGAATGAGTACAGATCCATTCATCAATGCATTTTTGAAGTAACTTACGAGTATAAATAAGGTGGCAGCACAAACTATTAAGCTTTAAATAATAAATGTAAAAAACCAAATATCCTAAATTTGTTATTATTTTTATTATTTAGTTAGTGAACCAGTAAATCAAGCACAGTATTGAAGCTGTTGAAATTTTACTGCTGCGAATTACCGTTAAATGGAACAATATTTTGATGCATCTTTGTTTTCAAGGAAATTTTAGTCTTAACTTGAATTATCAGAAACCCTTGGGTTAGTGATTAAATACGATTGCTTTAGTAACATTTTTTCCAATAAAATTATTGCCCCTAATAAAGTGCACCGGGCAAAGTTTCAGAATAAAATTGGACAGCTGATCGAAAAACTTAAATACTGAACGTTTGCCAGTTCCAACTTTCAAGAATTTTTTTTTAATGCTCATAACTTAGTCCAAAATAAACCAATTTTAATGATTTTGGGTTCAAAACGATTATCATTACTTACATAAGCCTTTTCATGTACAACCAACAGCAAAAAAGTAGTTGAACATTTTTATTTTGCAAATTCATTACTCAAAAACAACACATTTTAGCTACTGGGCATTCAGCTCAATTGAAGTTTGAGGTATCCGCTTGATTTGGAAAGAGTTAAAAAAAAAAATATACGTTTTGAAATATTGAATTTCGAAAAAAACTTCGCACTTTTTCTTTTTGCAAAATAAAAAATGTTCAACTCCCTTTTTGCTATTGTTTGTATATGAAGTCGCTTGCGCAGGTAATAAAGATCATTTTGAACCCAGAATCATTAAAATCGGTTCATTTCTGACTAAGTTATGAGCAATTAAAAAAAATTTTCTTATATAATCGATTTGGGCCGAAAAAGAAAATTGCCGATAAATCTTGAAAATAAAATTTTTCGGGCGAACAAAAAAATACGTGTCTCATATTTGAGTTACATCTAAATCGAAGAACATGTCCCGCATAGCCCGGTTGAATTGAAATGGAAAGCATCAAGCAAGTTTAAGTCGACGGAATACAGGCACAAAATATTTGGATTATATTTTTCAATATCTCGCTTTCACTGCCTTTCAGTTTCTTTGGCAATATATTTTGAGTATCACTTTGTTATTTAATTTGCAGTTAAAAGTTAAGACGTGCAGTTAAAATTAATCAGCGCTATATCTCCTTGTAGTGGCACGCTAATCACCTACCCCGCTAGAAATCAAATAGATGAACGATACCAACGCAAGACAAGACTTGTCGAGGCCCTATGCTCCCGAGAGGAGCAAACAAGAAAAAAAAAATATCTCGTAATAATTTCGGAAATAATTCGTTTGCTATATCTTGAGAAAAAAATGACTGCTTACAAGAATTTGCCAACGAAAAAAAAATAAATTCTGACGAAATTTTTTTCGCGGTCAACGAAGAAATGTTTCCATGAACATGTAATTTTTTTTTAATTCTAAACAAGTAAAAGTTCCGTGGAGAATCCAATTGGAAAAATATGTACACATAGCCAGTTGGAATTTCAATATAGTCAGTAAAAATTTGTTCAACTTAAAAATAATAGTTTCAGCAAAAAGATTTTAAAGTTTTACAGCAACGGACTGCGGGAAGCCAGGAGTATTTACAAACTTTTTGATAAGTGATTTTTTTAAAATTCAACAGTGATATAGCCTATTTTAAGGGCTACAAATTTCTATACTCGAAAATATTCTATTAAATCTGAATAAAATTTTGAAAAGCCGAATTTTGAAAAATATTTTTTAATATTTAAACTTTAAATTTTTAATAACTATTTTTATTACAATATAAACTACATTTTTAGACAAATTAACAAAAAATTAAACTTGCAAACTTTGCAAGAACGTCGCTGGCTATATGATTTCCATTGAGGGTTGTAAAGAGTCTTTCAAAAGTGATGCCTAGATGTCAGTAGTGAACAATTCCCAGACGGTACCTTTTTTATGACATCTTTGACATTCGTCAAGTAGCCAAATGTACAATTTTACGCGATAGAACAAAGCAATAAAATTACAGAAACCTATTATGAAAATGGTTTATTTTTTAGAACAATGTATTGCGAAATTCGTAATTTTTTGGTGGAAATAATCGTCCGAATGACTCGGAAGTTCACAGGATAGGAAAAGAACTGACAGGCCAAAAACTGGACATTTCGTTAAGAATGTTGTTGCGCTAGCTCAAATTGTTCTTGAACAACACCCATTTCTTGACATTACCAATATTTAAGCATTCATGAATTGACTGTTTGGCTGATTTTACCTGTAGACGTGCTTATGGTAGATATTTTTCACATGCCACACATGCTGGTATGCCATTTTCTACCTAGGGGGTGATCTCTATTAGAAAAGCCCTTTTTATTATTTATTGTTTAATGCCCACTCTGCTCCTCGAACTTGGATCCTACCAAATGGTCACTACACCCGAATACAATCAGCTACTATTAAAAATTTACTATTTATAAATTTAAATCAAAGAGAGTCTGGCCAGATCCACCATTCAAACGGTAGGTTAAACAAACTCTCGGAATTTTGACGATGTAGCCAACTAAATATTAAAGATGTTCACCAGTTGCCTCTAGAATTTGATGGCGGATTTAGAAAAGCTAAACTGAAGTGCGAGAAAATTAATTTAGAAACCTTAACACGCTCACGGAGCGTTAAAGCGGAAAACGGAATCGTGCACGAGAGGCGGAGGAGAGAGAAAGAAAAAAACATAAATGCTCTAAATGAAATGAATGCACGCGAAATAAGTAAAAATTAAATGTTTGTTGGTATATTTGTTGTATAATAGTCAACCCAGAAGCATCACAACACAACAGATCCAAAAATAATTGTCGAAATGTCTCCAGCGCGATGTAAAAACACAAAGCGAGAGGAGCAAAGAAAATAAGCAGCCAATTCCAGCGGAATAGAAGCAAAAAGAGGGCGAAAGAAAATGTAATGCCGGACGAAAATTGTAGGTGTGGATGAGCACATTGCTCTTAGGGTGCTGGCAATCATTGTAATTTGGCTGCGAAATTGTTTTTACTTATCACTTTATGTTTATGTATGCGTAGTGTATGTATCTATGTATGTGTGTAAGTAAGCATCAACATTTACATCATTTCGGTTTTATGCGGACAAAATCACGAAAACAGAATCAAGTAGGCTTTTATGTGCCAACGGAAGCGGCGTTGATCCAAAGGTGCCGTCAGAAGTGGCGGAAGAATATTTAGCCATTGAGTTGCGCCACGCTCGAACACCTCAGTTCGTTGTGCTTAATTTCGAATACGAATGAACTGAGCCTCCAAAGCGGAGGCATGCAAAGGAAGAGGCGGAAAAACTTTAGCTTTGTATGTCTCTACGCCTACCTAAAAAGCACAAATGTGAAAGGCAGCAAGAGAAGCATGCATTTTTGTTGGCCCAGTAGCGGAAATGAAGACGAAACTTGATCTTATCGTAGCTACTCGAAATAGCAAAATCCGAAAAGAGGCCAAAAAGAAAACAACAAAAATAGCGATAAGAAATGAAAACATAAAACAAATGCCGCTTCAAATTTTAATGGTTTGTAAGTGAAGTGGCGCCTTTGCCCACCCACAGGGGGACCACACAGACCACTCAAGTGCACGTACTGCTGAAAATCGTTTATTATAGCAGCATTTCAGGCGTGTAAGCTAACTTTCGTAAGTGTACAAATATGTGTACATTCATATATCACAACATTATCGTTAGAGTGGTTGTTTGTGCTGGCCCATCTTCAGGCACTTTTTTAGCATCCCCACAAAGGTATATGTGGATGTGTATGGATGTATGTAAGGGCGTAGTATAAAAGTCATGGAATTGTATAGGTGAGTGTTTGTCTGCCAATGTGGCTTTGTTGTAGCGGAGTGGCATTGACGCTGATTTTCGTTTATGAGCTTGTTTCGCTTTAATTTTGTTAGCAATTGAAAGCACTTCCCGGATGACTTAACGTAAGATTAATTATGCTGACTTTGTTGATTTGCGCTTGAACGTGTTTTCCCTATACTTTTACGTACTGCGTCATTGTTTTTGTCAGAAATTGTGCATAATTCGTTAAAGAGCAGCTTAGTTATTGATTGTGAATGATTGGTTTTTTTTTTAGCTCTGTGGCTTATTAATGGAAAGTGGCTGACGAATAAAGTAGACGCAAAATTAACAATGCGTGTAGCAAGGAAATTCGCATTTTTTTCTGTTCAGAAATAAAACTGTTGCTTCATGTATGGGACTTTGACAAAACCACTTTGAAGGTATGGAGGTATGGGGTTTCCTTTTCAGAGAGTTTATTTAATATTTACATATTTAATTACATTCATATGCCAATCAGCAAACTTTTATTTTCAAACTATTTTCCCGACTTCTCGTGTACTTTACGGTACTGAAACAACAAGAAAATTTATAATCTGCATACTTTAACATTTTGAAATACATACAAATATTTTCTGAAAACAAATTTTTAAAGAAATGGTGCACCATAGGAAAAATGCTTAGATTTTTAGCTGTCCTTCGTTAGTTGTTAAAAATTAAAATAAAAAAAATGTATATAATATTTTCTTCATATGAAGAAAATGCGTAAAATCATTGAAGTAACGTTATATAAATTCAACGCATGTTTTGGGCAACTTTAAACTGGCAAAATATTACACCAGTATTGAGTAAGCCACAAAACTGCGTATCAGAATTTTTCCGAAATATTTGGCTTAAAAGTTTAAAATTTTGGAGAATTTGTTGGATTTTTTCTCATACCCTACAAAGCGTGAAACTTCAAGTTATATGATTTTTATTGTAATATGAAATATACTTAAAAAAAAAAACTAAACAAATTAAAAAAAAATTAAACAAATTGTAAAAAAATTGAATAAATTGTGAAAAAATTGCATCATGTCACGGTGTTAAATGCCCGGTTGGTGCAACAATTTGCTGCCTGCTTCTTGATACTCTCGCCGTTTTTCCGTTTCATTTGCGATAGTTTGAATATATCACACTCGATTGCGCAAACTATATTCACCGCTTTTAGAGCACTCATGCCACAGTTCCACTATAAGTCCTTAGGAGAATTCATTGAGTCTCAGCCGCAATTTTATTTTCGATTGGAAGCAAAAAATCGAAAGTTCCTGCAAATGAATATAATTTTGAGCAAAAATTTATATCTTTGATAGATGGAAAATTTATGAAGACACACAAATTCATTAAAGAGTGGTTTTGTTGATATTCAAGTTTACTCTAAAATATTTTCGCAGTTCCATATTTCGTTCTATGAATCATAGCACCAATTTATTGGTTTTATATCATTAACATATAGAAGAGCTCTCTCAGGCTCGATAATTTTTGTCCTCGGTCTTGTTTTCGATGAAATTAATTGCGCTTTTATACTTCAATGAATAATTTTTTATTTTTTGTGCAGAAATTTTTGTAATTATGAAGTTTTTCGAATTGACCTAATAGGACACTTGGACTCTATACGAATTTTTTTGTTCAAATTTTTTCATTTCGATTTAATTTATACAATAAAAATTAAAAAACAATTTTTTTTTTGTAATATGTAATTTAATGTTAATTTAGAAATAATATGTAATTTAAATTAGACATAAATAAATAACTAAATAATTAAATAAATAAAAATCAAGTGTTCAAGTAATTGGTGCCCAGTTTGAAAACAGTGGTTTTTAGAAAAAGGTCTTTCAAATTATACGCGAACTTAGTCTTAAACAAATTTTTTGGAAATGGTTTTTTAGACCTCTCTTTTTCAGCTGCATGAGAATTATCAAAATCGCTAATTACGGTTTGATAGCTGTGAATGACAAAATATATTCATATTTCTATTGAGTAAGGTTTGGCAAATCATCATGAATCATTGAACACCAAAGCAACGCTTCTAAATTGTGGAAACTTACTTTGAGCAAAATAAATAAATCTGTTCGCGAAATTCATAGAGCAATTCGTGCAATTTACATGCGGTTTATACGCTGGCGGCATCATCGATTCTTGTTTCTTTTGAAATGAGGTAGGTGTTACCATTATGGCAAATGTGCGCTATTGAGTCGTTCTGAATTATCTTTTCTTTCCAAAAATTAATCCACTAAGCATCGACGGCATTTAGTTTCAATAAGACGCAGGCGCAACTTGTCATACAGCGCGCTTAACAGTCGATTATTTCCAACATTCAAGCCACCATTCGTCGTACGGCCAGATTTATTGGAAAGAGTAGTCAAAAATTGGACCATGTAACTCCTGCCCACGCCGAACATATACCCGTTATTATATCAAGAAAATACCATTTAATTATCCACCTGATTATAATAAAAAAAATTCATTGCAAAAGTATTTGTGTTTTGTATTATCATTTTAATTTCTCATGCTCATAAGAAACACCCGAGAGTAAGGATCTTCGCCTTAAAAGACTTTGAAGGAATTTTTTTTTGATAGATCAGGCAGATTTCGGGGCAGATTTGGGAACTGAAGAGATGTATATCTTAAATAATTTCTAAATTTTCATTTAATCAATCAGTCAAATATTCAGCAGTTAAATATATATTCATCGTGATCATGCCTCAAATAATGCATGTAATTAGGGTATCATGCAAATATACAAGGTGAAGTCCAAAATAAACTAGACGGGCTTCATGAAAATGTTTTTGATGGCGCCATCTTCTTAATGAGTTCGCGCGTTGGAAGTTACATCCCTTAGCTGACTTCCAGTGAACGTTTGGTGCCGCTAGGTTCAGTGGAAACGAGGTTATTGCATCTAAAGTGTCAGTATGTTTGAGTCATCGGTACCAAAATAAGTTTCGAACTAAAAGCTAATATCAAATTTTGTTTTCAAATCGGTAGAATGTTTACCGAAACATTTGAATTGATGAAAAAAGTGTATGGCGATGATTGTTTATCTCGAGCCAGAGTTCATGAGTGGTTGTTTCACGTTTCAGAGATGGTTGTGAGGACAAAGACAATGAACATACGCGCTGCCCAAAATCAATATTCCCGAAAACTAAATCGAAATTTTTTGTAAATTTATCAAAAATGAACCGAAATCATCGATGAAATTCATGGAATCGGAGTTGAATATCTTATAAACATCGATTAATCGTATTTTAACTGATAATTTGGGCTTACGAAAGGTCTGTGCACGTTTCATTACGCAGAAGTTAACTGAGGACCAAAAATTTTTTAGAACTCAACATTCGAAAGACCTCATTAAAGACGAGAACAACATTGTCACTGGACGCTCCAACGTGAACTCCAAAGTAAGCGTGAAAGTGCCGAATGAAAGGCCATAGACGAGCCACCATCCAAACTATCGCGTTTGGAGAAGTCAAAAATCAAATCGATGCTCATTTGGTTTTACGAAGGGAATTGTCCACAAGGAGCTCGCGCCAACGGGCCAAACCGTTAAGGCAATTTTCTATTTTGGCATTGTGAAGCGTTTGTAGCATCGCATTCGTCAAAGCTGGCGCTTATTGCATGATAATGCACCATCTCTTCGATCCACTCATTTGACTAATGTTTTGACTAGAAATCGCATTTTAACCATCAATAACTCACCGTATTCACCTCAAAGGGCTCCCTGTGACTTCTACAGGTACCTATTCGGAAGATTGCATTTAGTCATGAAAGGAAAACGTGTTGAGTTCTAGAGGCCATCCAAAAGGCTTCTACCGCTATCCCGAGGGACATTCCCGTCAATTATCTGAAGCACTCTTTCGAAAAGCTTTTAGATCACGCAAAACAGTGTATCGAGACCAGAGGAGACTATTTTAAATATATAATCTCGAAGTTATCAGAAAGTTATCAAAGCTCCTGTCGTTTCTATTTTAGCTTAGTCTTGTTTATTTTGGACTTCATCTTATATATGTAGATACACACGCATACATGAATGCATACATCTTTGTGAGCGTAGTGAAAGATTCCACATTTTAATCAAATATAAAAGTATAGTAATTTAACCGCAGAATGATGCTATTCCGCACACATCTGTTGACTTGCTGCATGCATTAGTACATACACACAAACTCAAGAGAGCCACATTTGAATGTAGCCATTTGAGAGGTGGTGTGCACATTTATGACAACTGAGCTTTTAGTAAAAACACAAAGTGAGGTATATTACAAGACACTACACCGCTTACAAGTATACATGTGCATACATGTATATGTACATATGTATATCAAACACTCACGCACAAGCGCACATGCTAGAATTTGCCAACGAGACGCATCAGCTATGACATTCAATGACCTACATAATTCTCTAATAATGAAATATGAAGGACGCTGCTACGTGCAAAATGTGCATGTGCCATCTTCTATATATACATACTTTTGTGTGTGCAAGTATTAGTGTCAGTATAAATATTACTTGCAAATATATGACATTTATCAGTATTGTTGAAACATATAAAAATGAATATGAAGTACTACAAAAGCACTACTTGCACGTATACGGAAATCTGCACTAGGATATTATCGTGAAGCAGTGCACGGTCACCGCGACTGTACGTGCAACTGCTGTTGTTGCAGCTGGTGCAACTCTCGCTAACTTCTTTTTGTACTCACTCCCACTACAGAAATATTTTATGCCACATACTCGTACATGCAACACTGATGAACTGTATTTCGGTTTTGTATGACATACTAACATATTTATATGCCTTCATGTGTTGAACATCGAAATATTCAGTAAATATTTTTCTATACATATGTGTGTAAATATGACTGGGATTTTTTCCTGACTAGCAAATTGCACGTGTGTGTGTGGGGATTTGTTTTAGCAAAATATTTTCGCGTTCGTCTTCGTCATTCTGTTAATGCTATAAGAATCCACTTTTGGTTGCACGCCTTGCGCGCTAATACAAAATACGCTATTCTATTGTGAAGCTAAATTATCATTGCTGAGTGTTGATCAAACTCAATTGAAATTTTAAAAAGTATTTACATAATATTATAATATACATACCAGACATACCAACAGTATGTCGCTAGGGAAGACCTTCCGGTTCGACCACGCTTCTATACTACATACCAAGAGTACTTATAACCAAGAAATCGACTACTCTTTCCCGAAACCCACCTTCGACAGGCTCTTGAAGACTAACATCCATCAGAGAGTGGCAAACTCAAAGAACATGGAGAAGAAGGAAAGTACCTACATTTCTGCCAGTATGGATCTAAGATGGATCTAGAAAATAAAGGAGGCTATGGAGTTTTTTCAAAAGAATTAGGAATAGAATTATCGGTCCGACTTCCAGACTACTGTAGCGTTTATTAGGCATCTTTGCCATAAAGGAGGTAACTGTGTACCTTATAGGCGATAATAAGAACTACGAAAAAATACCTTCTCGAATAGCCAGGCGGTCATCAAATGAATGGAGACTGTTATACTAAGATCAAAGGTTGCTCAGGAATGCCTGGCATTTCTAAATGATACTAATATTCGTCTGCAGGGTCGGCCTTCTGAGATATTGAAAGAAATTGCAAGGCCGATGAGCTAGCCAGAAAGGGTACTAGTCTTCCCCTTCTTGAAACCAGTGGCAAAATTGAAGTCCCTATGGCAGCAAGGATACAAAATAATATAATCCAGGAGGCCAATAGGTCATAGAGAGCAGAAAATACGTGTGTTACAATGAGGCTAATTTGGCCGCAAATATATACGACAAGATCAGAAGAGTTGCTTAACCTCTCAAGAGAACATCACGAAGGTCATGGCTTGTGTCACCGGTCATTGGCCTGTTGGTAGGCACTCTTCTTGGCTAGGAATATTTCCGCATGAATACTGCAGAAGTTATAGAGACGAGGAAGAGGACGAGCAGAACTCGGACTTTGTAATTGTCCAGCCTTAGCTAGGAGTAGAGCTCTTACGGAACTATCCGTTGTTGGGGTAAAACCCATCCTACGCTTGATAAGAGAGTCTAAATAGTTCCATGAATACTGAAACAGTAAGGTTCCCGTGTTCCACAGTGGTACCACAATGGACCTACATTATCTAAGTGAGTTTGGATACTCTAAGCATACTGCCACTAAAACCTAACCTATACATACCATATACATATACCAGCACCGCAATCAAAGCTGTGGCGTATGAGTAATTTTATTCTGAGGTTCCCAGTTTTGTTGAATTGTTTCATCTGTTTGATTTATTATTTAATTATTTATTCCTTAAAGACTAAAAAACTCAGAACCGACATTAAAGATATTAATTCAAAACTAAAATATAAATTTTAGAATACGAAACATTAAAAATCGTACAATTAGATTATCAACATAAGAAACCAAAAATTTAAATTTTAACGAAATTAATAATTAGGAAAAGTTTAGTGTTTAGAATTTGTTGATTTATTGCAGATAAGATTGTTGATGACCTCTGTGGAAAAAACTGTATAGCTTTCCTTTATAGTTTCTATCGAAAAATATTGCTGATAGACCTTCTGAATAACCGGTAAGAATCAGTAGTATAAAGTAGTGGTAATAAAGCGCTAGTAATAAAATCGTTAATATTAATGTAAATTGATGAAAATAGATAATAATTTAAAAAATTGCTTTCTTTCGAAAAATAAATTTAAAAAATTTATTCTTAAAAATTGGTTTGCTAGTTGTATTTTATCATCTGTGCTGGAATCAAAATGGCCTCCGTTGAATGTAAGCATCTAATTTCCATTGAAGATGAGCAATTGATTATCTTTCTACTATTTCTACTATTTATCATTGACTTATATCAAAAGTCATTTCTAATAATATTCCTTTTTGCTATTTCCAATGCTCTTCCGTTATTATATTTGTAGAAATCAGAATTAAAATTGAAAAGGGGAAATAGAAAGATGTGTAATTTTATCGGTAAATAGAGCACGACATAACCAAATCTGTGCGTTTGTATAGGTAGAAACCACAGTTCTAGCAAATATACAGGGTGAACTTCATTTGCCGTAACAAACGAAATAGGTACCACTATAACCGTTGGAGTTTTATCAAGTTACTGCTCAATTTTCACAGCCGAAGCTGATGCGTTACTTGAAGCGGTACACTTCGCTTCCCAAAAAACGCATCAATATATAGTATACAGTGACTGCAAATCAACAATCGAGGCTATTCTGAGCCCAGCTAATAACTCTCCATTAATAACAAAAATACGCAACATGCTCACACCAAAAAAAGGTTCAATCAAACTTATGTGGGTCCCGGGTCACAGTGGCATTAAAGGTAACGAACAGGCCGATAGTAGAGCTAAGGAGGCAACCAAAGAGCGATTGTACATGTTCGAATACACTCTTCCAGAAGATATAAAAAACTGGTAAGGCGTACCAATTATGAAAGTTCCCTAAACAAATGGAACCAGTACCAGCATCCCTACAAATTCTTCAATCTTTCGGGATCGAAAAACCAGTACCCGTCAAATTCAGAATTTCTGAGAATGGGCCATACAATTTCAACCCACTCGTATTTCCTAAATGGTTTGCCGAAACCCCTGTGCCCGTT